>CM070628.1:33910373-34075373 GCA_036346255.1 Ampelocalamus luodianensis | reverse complement strand
TAACATAACTTTTTACCCGTATGTCAGAATCAGGTGTTCTTGGCGACCACCGAAAGCTAAGAACAAAACATACAAAATTCTAGGAGATGGACCTCTCAAATTAGGCCTCTAAGATCACGAAACAGGCCACGCAACAATCTGGACAGAAACTTAAATAATCGCAGCAGGACTTCGATCCAACGAACATGGCATCAAACGCTCCTACTATGATCCAATCAGCGAAGAGAATGAACCATTACCCTTGTAGAACCCTAGGAAGACGCTGATCAAACACCCCGAAGAAGATCCCTTCTCTTCTCTTCCTTTCTCCTTTCTTCTCTTGCCGAAATCCCTTTCTCCCTCTTCCTTTTGGCCAATGGCAGCAGCAAGGAAGGAGATGCAGGGGTGTATGGGGGCGTGCTATAGTACTGGCGGTGCTCTGAGACAGGGCGGCACTACAAATCCGTGCACTGAAAGAATGAGGTGGTTGTCTAGGGTTTTAGGGGGAAAAGGGGCAGCTTGGGCCATGGGCCTTAGGGGCGCCTCCCCCCGTTAATGGCCCACTTCATGGCCGGCCAAAGACAGCCTTTAGCATGGGCTAGAGGCCCAAGTTCCCAATTCTAACATAATCCTTAAATTTAATTTAATTTTTCTCTTCCGAACAAGTTTCTCTCTTATCGATATACGAGATATTACAAGAAAGCAGTGAGTGAGGCACGAGATAAAGCCAATGAGGAAATTTACCAGAAGCTAAGTACAAAGGAGGGCGAGAAGGATGTCTACAAGATGGCTAAACTTCGAGAAAGGAAGACAAGAGGTTTCAACCAAGTTAAATACATCAAAGACAACACTAATAGACTTTTGGTGAAAGACGATGAGATCAAGGATAGGTGGAAAGATTACTTTGATGAGTTGTTCAATCATGACAATGACGATAGTATGATTGAACTGGATGATGCTTTTGATGACACCGATAGGCAGTTCATTCAAAAAATCCAAAAGTCGGAAGTAAGAGATGCCTTAAAAAGGATGAAAGTAGGTAAGGTATTGGGGCCTGTGTAACAGCCCTAACTTAGGGTTTGTATTTCAAATGTAAAATTTTGAGGAGAAATAAAAACTTTTGTTGTCTCTTCAAATCATTTGAAAGTTTCTACAATTTTCTAGCAATTTCCAATTTGTAGAATTTAATTCTTGTGATTGGAAATTGTTGATTATCGATTCTAGCCTTCAAACTTGTGATCATCCTCTGAAGCTATTTTTCCTAGCATCTTGATCATCCTATCTACCTCCTGAATTATTTCACAATTTTTAGATTTTGTTTGCTATTTCAAATGGCCAAGTCAACTCTGTTTGAAATCTGGTCAAACTCCTGTACAGCAGCTTGTGAATTTTCTCTAGAATAATGCAGTGCATAAAAGTTCTGGAAAAATTATACAAGGTTGTCCTCTGTCCCTAGTAGCTACCATAAAATTTCTGAAATTTTTGTAGCTCTGGGTCTACCTCTAAAATTCCCCAAACCTTCTCTCTGTCTTTTAAATCAAAATCTAAAAATCTGCTCCTCTGCCCGAACCCAACTCGAGGCTCGAGTCCGACCCGCGCCACTTGACTCGGTCGCGTCAACTAGCTGCACCGCGCGAAGTCCAATTGATCGTGGCCGTCCGATGCAAATCGAACGATCCACGCTTGCGCGCGAACCGACCCGTCCGAATGCATACATCAATCTCGACCGTCCATTTCGATCCAAGCGGCATCTTTCCGATAGAGTCGAACCTCTGCTCGCACCGCCACGCTATCGCCGACTGGTGGTCCCCACTTGTCGCCTTCGCCTCGCCTTCTCCGCACTCACCGAGTCGCGTCGTCGCGTGCATGCTTGCCACGTGCACTCGCCGCCACCTATTTGCCCTCGTGTTCGTCCGTAGAGCATCGCGAGCTTCATAACCTCACCGCACTCATTCGGTCCATCGCTTCCTTGCTCTCACCTTCTCCGCCCAAATTTTCCTCTCGTGGAGAAGAACTCGAGCGTAGCGCCGCCGCTTCGAGCATTCTTGAGCGGAATCGCGCAACGTGTTCCTCTCGCCTCGCCGCCTCCATTTTGCCTATTCCGGTCCTTGGCGTCCGGTGGATCACCGGGCGGTATCGTCGCCTCGCCTCCGGCGATCTCGGCCCCGCGAGCTTGCTAGCGCTACGGTGAGTCTCAAGCCTCGGCGTTGGTTCCACTTGATCGCAATGCTCCACCGATGCTCACGGTGGGTTCGTTTACGCTTTGGTGCATCGTGGAAGCCGTGCGACCGATTTTTCTCCGAGCTCGATGTTTCGCGCCGTGGTGATTCCGGCCGCCTCGGACCTCCTTCGTCGCCATCATCTTGTGCTTATTGTTCCGGGATCAAGGCGGAGCCGTGGCGCACCTTTCTCGAGTCTTCGAAGCCCGTAGCGTCTTCTCGCGGAGGCCGATCTTCTTCTCCGCCTCCGTTCGCGCCCGCCGCCGCCCGGCATTTCCGTGACTCGCGTCACCGTCATCGAGTTCGCGAGGTCCTGCGAACCGAAGGTACCACTCACTCGCCTTGAAACTCACGGTTTGCTAGATCACCGCGCGCCGCACCGCGTGCGTGTGCTCGCCGGTGAACCGCCGGTGAAGATTAGTTTAACTCTAATCATGTCTTCTTTGAGTCTCGATTTGTGGGCCTCTCTCGTAATCACGTTTAGAAATCGTTTAATCCAATCGTTATTTGTTCTCTCGGGTCAACGCCATGTGGGCCCATCTTTGTCGATTGTTAGTTGTGTAGCAAGCGATAATGCGTTTTCTCTGTTGGGAAGCGTATTTCTTTGTGAGTAGGTTAAGTTTGCGGCGTTGATATGTCAAAGCGTATTCTTAGAATACGCCTCGACGCCGCTTTCGCGTCACGGGCTATTCTCGTCGACACTTTTTGCAGCGGGCCCATCCGTTGTCCGGGGTTAGTTGGTGCTTCGGTAGGTAAGGGTATAAATGCTTTAGTATTTACAAATGCTTTTCATTTGCCTTCGTTAAATCGTTTAAACTTGTAAAATGCATAACTAATTCAATTTTTATCCAAATTGCATGAAACCAGTCTTTATTTTTCATTTTAAATGTATTACTTACTAAAATTAGTTTCATCCATGTCTCTGTAGCAAAAATCTGTTATCTAATAAAATGATGTCTTATGTATCTTCTAAATTAGAAAATGCATATCTTTTCCAATAATTGTCCAAATTCAATGAACCAGTTTTGTAAAATTTCATTTTCAGTATGCTAACTGTTAGGATAGGTTTTATACACTGTTTCATTTATGAAAAGTTGTTAAGTAACTAACTAGTGGCATGTTGTATTTTAGCTTAGAAAATTCATAGAAAATTATTAGCATCTTAAAATGATTTGTTCTCTGTTTCTAAATTTTGTTATATCTTGTTTAGGGTTGCTTTGTGTGAATTTTGGCATGAGTTGATGTTGTTGTATGCTTAAGTTTTGTCGGTGTTATTCGTCCTTATTTCTTTGTTGTGTTCGATCGTTAGGCTTCGATATTTGCGGCAACCACGAGGACGATCCTCCGCACCTTATTGAGCAAAATGCACCGAGCAAGCGATTTGATCATGATTAATCCAGTATTTTAAAGTTTAATATTTTGTTTCATTGTATGTATGCATCGCGTAATTTGTGTTAAAATGGTTAGTTAAATCCAGTAGTTGCATATCCTGTAGACAAAATATGGATCTCTACTACCCGAGCCTAAGTTATTTGTTGTGATTAGAGATCGCTGGATGATCTCTTGTCACTTAGTAGATTGGGTCAACTTGCTTAGACATGCTTAGTATCGGTAGAATCAAGGCGGTTATCGACTTTAGTCGGTAACCTTGATCACCTAAAATTTACTATAACTTTATGTTTTAGCATTTCTGTTTATCTGCAAAACTAAAAATGAAAACAAAAATGGTTTAGACTTGGGCACAATGGTAAGACGGTGTGATCTGTTGGGTGTGACCGAAAGGTGCCCAGTCAATTAAGGACCGAGTTACTTGCGCCACCGTCTTCGAGCATTTTGCGTGCTAACCACACTAGAGTATATGGGACCTCTCTTGACCTAGTACTTTGCGTGTATTGGCTCCGGTCGCAGGAGGTCGCGGGAGGGATGGAGGTGGGAGCATGGTAGTTGTCAGAAAAGCTTTATCCCGAGTGGGTAGTTGTCTTTCGGCTTTACCATGTAAGCGTATGGTGTTTCTACCCATACGAGCGGCTCGGGTTGATACACAATATTGGAAAGCAGTCTCGTAGGACTTAGTGTGTGCTGCATACCTTCGAAGTGTGCTTTGGCTTAAAGCGGTGCAAGTGTGGGTACATTGGTACACCCTGCAGGGTTTAAAACTATTCGAATAGCCTCGTCCTAGGTTATGGACACGCTCGGATCGCCCCCAAGAACTAGACTCCAACATTTAAATTAAAACTTGATGGGTGAGTACGAATGGGATTCGTGCTATTGTTGTGGTGACTATTGGGATAGTCACTTCTAGGTTGTTTATCTTTCGCTTTTGTTATTATTATCCTTCTTGTTATTTCAATCTTAAAATGAATTGCAAACTTGCCTTTAAAACTGTATTACCTTATGGCAAATGAAAATTGGCTTTATGCAAATAAAACATATGGCCTCCACTAGACAAGCTGCATGTAGCATATGAGCAGTGCCGCTAGTTCACACGTCGATCTTGCGGGTACAAAGACAATCTTTGTACTCGGTGCTTTGCTTAATGTTTTTGTTGCAGAGGAAGAAGGTGAGCCTCGGGGCCTCACTGACGTCAGGTCTTTGCCGTGGGTGACGACTAGTCTTGGCGGTCGGTCGGATGCCTTGTGGGTTGGAGGCACACCGATTGGCTTTGTTTATAGCCATCTTATGGCACTTTGCTTCATTGTCGTTGTTGTCTATTTGTGTATCTTGTGGCACAATAGGCCTATGTACGTAATATTGCTACTATTTGTTTATCTTCCGTTTGTAGTGTGATGTTTGGACTCTATGTTTGGAATGGAGTTGATGCATACTTTTGTTGTGAGGTGTATATCATGCAGGAAGTATACATATCTAGAGGATCGATTTATTTGATTTGTGATGCTAGGACCGGTGGTTGGTTAAGCACTACAAACCAAATAAATCGGGGTCCTCACAAAGTTGGTATCGAGCCATTCGACCGTAGCAACCAAGCATAGTCGTCTTTAGGATATTTTGAAAAGCTTAATTTCAAAGTATAAAAGGGTTTATGAAAACCTAGGCGATTCTCAGATTTTACTCCTTACCTATCTTAGCCTTCTACTCTCATCTTACTCTAATTTGAGTTTAAAACTTGGCTTCTCTCCTTCCTTTCAAAAGATAGTTACTACTGGTAGAATCGGTCTTTGGGAGAACCATAGAGAATTAAGTCTAAGTAAAATTTGTGGGAGCATAAGGGTAAGATATGTATGAGTTGCTATGTGTCCGATTTTTGTTTGGTCGAACTTTATCACGCTTGTGTTTGTTTCTCGGACTTTCATGAATTTTGGGCTTTCTTGCTCTTAAATTTGTTGCTAACTTGTCTTAGTAAAGCAGGATGGCGGAGAACGCAGCGTGGCGGTGTGCAGCTGGTCATGATGAGGAGCTTCCCCTCCTCCGACCATGGTGAGGTTCTCGCTCGATCGAGCGAACCGCATGGACCCAGACGCGCATCTTGGAGGTTATTGCTAGGAATACCTCCACTCCTGCCGTGGTGGCGGCCACGGACTCGCGGGGACTTGCGAGTTCCTCCGTACACAACCGCCGACTTTCTCCGCTCGAGGACCTCTCGAGCGGACGATTGGCTGCGCATGGTTGAGCGAAAGCTCAACATAGCTGATGCCAGCGCAGGACAAGGCGCTCTTCGCGTCCCACCGCCTTGAGGGCGCGGCACTCTCATGGTGGGAGAACTATCTCGCCATGCAGCCCCGCGCCATGTGGTCGCGTGGGAGGAGTTCGGTCGACTTTCGTCGGGCCCACATCCCGCACGGCTTTGATGAAGTCGAAGAAAAAGGAGTTCCTCGCGCTCAAGCAAGGCGCAAGTGCGTGACGGAGTACCTTTACGAGTTCAATCATCCGCTCGTTATGCTCGGGTGAGGTGGCCTCGGATGAGGCTAGCAGAGAAGTTTATGGATGGCTTGTCCGAGGAGCTGCAGGACAAGCTATCCATTGTGGACTTCTCGGACTTTCGTGCCTTGGTAGATAAGGCCATTGTTCTTTGAGCATAAGCGAAAGGCGCTGGTGAGTCCATAGCGCAAATGGGAGGCGCATCGATGCTGCTCACACCGACCTCGTTGCGTCCTCGGTGGGCCAAGCACCGATGGCCCGTTCTTTTGCTCCACCGCGCCGAGACCATCGCACACTCTCCTCGCCCACCGCAGCGGCGTGTTTCAACCACGTGCGCTGCGATCCAAAGAGCGGAGCTCTCGCAATCCGGCGGCGAGGTGACTTGTTTTATTGCCACAACAAGGGCCATTATGCGAATGCTCGCTCGAGTGTTGCGGCGCCCTCGTCCTAATGGAGGACGCGGCGGAAGCGGTCACCCGCTGACTGTAAGATTATTCAGAGACCCGAGTGCGAGCGGTCGAGTGAACCACCTTTCACCGAGGAGGCTCGGGGCGCGGATGTCGTGATTGGTACACTTCTTGTTAATTCGCCCTGCTGCGGTATTATTTGATTCTGAGCATCGCATTCTTTATTTCAAGATCATTTGTCTGCTGTTAGTGGTCTTCGCGTGTTCCTTTGGGAGTTCCTTTGCTCATCCGCTCTCGGGTCGGAAATGAGAGGTGATTTACTGAGGTCGGGATGTTTCTATCATAGTTGAAGGAGTGGGATTTTGGCAAATCTCATTCTCGCCGGTTCAGCGATGCGGATGTGATTCTTGGCATGGATTGGTTGTCCCAGCACTTGGGGCAGATTGATTGTGCCAGGAAGACTGTCTATCTTACCACCCTTGAGGCTGGCGAGTCGGATTTTCGCGCGGCCGGGGCGCATCTATGTGCAATAGAAGCGGCGACCTTGCGGTTCGTGATGTTCCCATAGTATCCGACTTTGGGGATGTCTTTCCAAGATTTGCCCTGGATGCCTCGGTTCGAGATCTGGAGTTTGCCATCGAGTTGCTGCCCGGTACCGCTCCGATTTCGAAGGCGCCGTATCGGATGCCTCCCAATGAGCTAGAAGAATTGAAGAAGCAGCTTGGCGAGCTCCAAGCAAAGGGTTTCATCCGTCCCAGTTCATCTCCTTGGGGTTGTCCGGTAATCTTTGTGAAGAAGAAGGACAAGACTTTGCGCATGTGTGTTGACTACCGTCCTCTCAATGAAGTGACGGTGAAGAACAAATATCCTCTGCCCCGTATTGATGATCTTTTTGACCAGTTGTCTGGAGCTCAGGTGTTCTCCAAGATTGATCTGAGGTCGGGCTATCATCAAGTCCGGATCAGGGCTGAGGATATTCCGAAGACGGCCTTCACTACTCGTTATGGTGCATGCGAGTACACCGTCATGTCTTTTGGTTTGACCAATGCTCGGCGTTGTTCATGAACCTTATGAATTCGTATTCATGGAGTATTTGGACAAATTTGTGGTGGTTTTATTGATGACATTCTTATCTATTCCAAGATCAAGCGAGTATCTTGAGCATCCAAGATTGTTTTGGGCAAGTTGCGGGAACATCGGCTATATGCAAAGTTCAAGAAATGTGAGTTCGTTGAAGGAAGTGGCATTCTTGGGCCATGTTCTTTCAAATGGAGGCATAGCTGTGGATCCCAAAGAAAGTCGCGATGTTCTATCTTGGGGCCACCAAGTCAGTCAGCGATGTGGAGTTTTCTTGGTTTAGCGGGCTACTATCGCCGCTTTATCGAGAACTTCTCCAAAATCGCAGCCGATGACCAATTGCTTAAGAAGGACAAGAAGTTTGTATGGTCCTCTGCTTGTGATGAGAGCTTTGTGAGCTCAAACAATGATTGACTTCACTCAGTCCTCACTCTTCCGATATCCGCAAGAGCTTCGATATTTATTGTGATGCCTCTCGTCGGGGACTTGGGTGTGTTCTTATGCAGAAGGCAAGGCGCTTGCCTATGCATCCAGCGATTGAGACCTCACGAGCTCAACTATCCCACCCATGATTTAGAGCTTGTCATGGTGGTTCATGCACTCAAGATTTGGCGGCATTATTTGATCGAGAATATGGCGTGAGGTGTATTCACCACAAGAGTTTGAAATACTTATTCACTCGGCGGATCTGAACCTCGTGCAGAGGAGATGGCTAGAATTGATCAAAGATTATGACATGGGTATTCGTGATCATCTCCGCAAGGCCAATGTAGTTCTTGATGCACTTAGCGAAAAGTGTATTGCAATACTGATGATCCAAGAGCGAAAGAACTGCGCTTCTTGCGATTCATTCGTCTCAACTTGGGTTTGGTTGAGCACGGTTCTTTACATCGATTGACAGCAACCAACCTTGGTGGATCAAATCAAGGCGTGCAAAGAATCGATGATGGTGTGGGTAAAATCAAGCGAACATCAGAATGGATCACCAAGTGTTTCACAGAGGATGAGCACGGTGTTGTATGGTTTGGGCAGCGTCTCGTGGTCCCAAAGATCCCGAGTTGCGGATTTGATCCTCCAGAGGCCCATGATTCGCCTTTATCCATCCATCCCGGGCCACTAAAATGTACCAAGATCTGCGTCGAGATTCTCGGTGGACTCGCATGAAGCGCGAGATTGCGGGTTCGTGGCGGATGTGACATATCTTTGTCGTGTCAAGGCCGAGCATCAACGCGTCGGCAGTCTTCTCCACCTTGCCTATACCGTGAGTGGAAATGGGATTCCGTTGGTATGGACTTCATCAACTGGTCTACCCGTACTTCTTGGGGAAGGATGCATTATGGGTTATAATTGATCGATTGACGAAGGTGGCCCATTTCCTTCGGTCGGCGATCGAAGATTGATGTGAATCGACTAGCGGATCTTTACATATCCCGCATTGTGAGTGCGCATGGTGTGCCACGAGCGATAGTGTCGGATCGTGGCTCTCTTTTCACTTCCGATTTTGCACGACTGCAGGAGGCCATGGGTACCCGTCTTTCTTTCACCTCACCTATCATCCTCGGATCGATGGTCGACGGGCGAGTCAACCAAGTTCTAGAAGATATGCTCCGTGCTTGTGTTCTTTCCTGGGAAGAATTGGGAGAAGTGCCTACCACTTGCCGAGTTCTCCTACAACAACGACTTTCGAGCTAGTCTTGGTATGGCACCGTTTGAGGCTTTGTATGGGCGGCGCGAGAACACCGTTGAACCAGTCGAACGGTGAAAGGCGGTTCTTTGGCCCGATTCGATCAATGAGGAGAAAGTCAAGTGCGGTTGATTCGTGAGCACTTGCGCCGTAGCTCGATCGAGCGAAAGAGCTATGCGGATCGTGCGTCGTCGTGAGCTAAGTTTCACCCAATGACTTTGTGTATCTCAAAGTCTCACCTCAAGGGACACCGTCGTTTAGGTGTCAAGGGCAAGCTAGCTCCTCGATATGCGGGCCATATCGCATCATCAAGAAAGTGGGAGCTGTTGCATACAAGTTGGAGTTGCCGGCTACACTCGAAGGGTGCACGATGTTTTCCATGTGTCACAATTGAAGAAGTGCCTCCGTGTTCGGTGAGAAACGCCTTGGAAAATATTGATGTGCGGAAGATCGTCTTATCGTGGCGCCCGTTCGTATCCTCGAAGAAGCTGAGCAGAACAAGGAACCGGGTGATCAAGTTCCTTAAAGTTCGATGGTCGAACCACTCCGAGGATGAAGCCACTTGGGAGCGGGAGGATCGTCTCGGCGGATTACCCATCCTTCTTCTCCCGGTGATCGAATCTGGGTGAGATTCTGTAAGGGGGAGATTTATATGAGCCTAACTTAGGGTTTGTATTTCAAATGTAAAATTTTGAGGAGAAATAAAAACTTTTGTTGTCTCTTCAAATCATTTGAAAGTTTCTACAATTTTCCTAGCAATTTCCAATTTGTAGAATTTAATTCTTGTGATTGGAAATTGTTGATTATCAATTCTAGCCTTCAAACTTGTGATCATCCTCTGAAGCTATTTTTCCTAGCATCTTGATCATCCTATCTACCTCCCTGAATTATTTCACAATTTTTAGATTTTGTTTGCTATTTCAAATGGCCAAGTCAACTCTGTTTGAAATCTGGTCAAACTCCACTGTCAAAGAGCTTGTGAATTTTCTCTAGAATAATGCAGTGCATAAAAGTTCTGGAAAAATTATACAAGGTTGTCCTCTGTCCCTAGTAGCTACCATAAAAATTTCTGAAATTTTTGTAGCTCTGGGTCTACCTCTAAAAATTCCCCAAACCTTCTCTGTCTTTTAAATCAAAATCTAAAAATCTGTTCCTCTGCCCGAACCCAACTCGGGCTCGAGTCCGACCACGCCACTTGACTCGGTCGCGTCAACTAGCTGCACCGCCGCGAGTCCAATTGATCGTGGCCGTCCGATGCAAATCGAGCGATCCACGTTGCGTCGCATAACCGACTGTCGAATGCATACATCAATCTCGACCGTCCATTTCGGATCCGGTGCCGTCGGCATCTTTCCGATAGAGTCGAACCTCGGCTCGCGACCGCCATTGCTATCGCCGATCGTGGTCCCCACTTGTCGGCCTTCGTCCTCGTCTTCTCCGCACCTCACCGGAGCTCGCGGCGTCGCGTGCATGCTTGCCGCGTGCCTCGCGGCCGCCACCTATTTGCCCTCGTGTCCGTCAGTAGAGCATCGCGAGCTTCATAACCTCACGCACTCATTCGGTCATCGTTTCTTCGCTCTCTCACCTTCTCGCCCAAATTTTCCTCTCGGCGGAGAAGAACTTCGGCGTCGCGCCGCCGTTCGAGCGCCCTTGAGCGGCAACGCGCGGTCGTGTTCCTCTCGCCTCGCCGCCTCCATTTTGCCTATTCCGGGTCCTTGGCGTCCAGTGGATCACCAGGGGCGGTATCGTCGTCTCTGCCTCCGGCGATCTCGGCCCCGCGAGCTTGCTAGCGTTCTGGTGAGTCTCAAGCCTCGGCGTTTGGTTCCACTTGATCGCAATGCTCCACCGATGCTCACGGTGGGTTCGTTTACGCTTTGGTGCATCGTGGAAGCCGTCGCGACCGATTTTCTCCGAGCTCGATGTTTGCCGCCGTGGTGATTCCGGCCGTCTCGGACCTCCTTCGTCGCCATCATCTTGTGCTTATTGTTCCTGGGATCAAGGCGGAGCTGTGGCGCACCTTCTGGAGTCTTCTCGAAGCCCGTAGCGTCTTCTCCGCGGAGGCCGCATCTTCTTCTCCGCCTCCGTTCGCCGCCAGCTTCGCGTGCGCGTTTCCGTGACTCCAGCGTCACCGTCGCCGAGTTCGCGAGGTCCTTGCGAACCGAAGGTACCACTCACTCGTCTTGAAACTCACCGGTTTGCTAGATCACTGCGCGCCGCACGCGCGCAGTGCTTGCTCGCCGGTGAACCGCCGGTGAAGATTAGTTTAACTCTAATCATGTCTTCTTTGAGTCTCTGATTTGTGGGCCCTCTCTGGTAATCACGTTTAGAAATCGTTTAATCCAATCGTTATTTGTTCTCTGGGTCACTGCCATGTGGGCCCATGCTGTCAGTTGTTAGTTGTGTAGCACTGATAATGCGTTTTCTCTGTTGGGAAACGTATTTCTTTGTGAGTAGGTTAAGTTTGCGCGTTGATATGTCAAAGCGTATTCTTAGAATACGCCTTCGACGTCGCTTTCGCGTCACGGGCTATTCTCGTCAAGACTTTCGCGCGGGCCCTCTGCTGTCTCAGGGTTAGTTGGTCGTCGGTAGGTAAGGGTATAAATGCTTTAGTATTTCGAAATGCTTTTCATTTGCCTTTGTTAAATCGTTTAAACTTGTAAATGCATAACTAATTCAATTTTTATCCAAATTGCATGAAACCAGTGCTGTTATTTTTCATTTTAAATGTATTACTTACTAAAATTAGTTTCATCCATGTCTCTGTAGCAAAAATCTGTTATCTAATAAAATGATGTCTTATGTATCTTCTAAATTAGAAAATGCATATCTTTTCCAATAATTGTCCAAATTCAATGAACCAGTTTGTAAAATTTCATTTTCAGTATGCTAACTGTTAGGATAGGTTTTATACACTGTTTCTGTTTATGAAAAGTTGTTAAGTAACTAACTAGTGGCATGTTGTATTTTTAGCTTAGAAAATTCATAGAAAATTATTAGCATCTTAAAATGATTTGTTCTCTGTTTCTAAATTTTGTTATATCTTGTTTAGGCTCTTGTGTGAATTTTGGCATGAGTTGATGTTGTTGTATGCTTAAGTTTTGTCGGTGTTATTCGTCCTTATTTCTTTGTTGTGTTCGATCGTTAGGCCGATATTTGCGGCAACCCTGAGGACGATCCTCCGCACCTTATTGAGCAACAACCAGCCAGCAAGCAGTTTGATCATGATTAATCCCAGTATTTTAAAGTTTAATATTTTGTTTCAGCTGTATGTATGCATCGCGTAATTTGTGTTAAAATGGTTAGTTAAATCCGTAGCTGCATATCCTGTAGACAAAATATGGATCTCTACTACCTGAGCCTAAGTTATTTGCTGTGATTAGAGATCGCTGGATGATCTCTTGTCACTTAGTAGATTCGGGTCAACTTGCTTAGACATGCTTAGTATCGGTAGAACTGGGCGGTTATCGACTTTAGTCGGTAACCTTGATCACACAAAATTTACTATAACTTTATGTTTTAGCATTTCTGCTGTTTATCTGCAAAACTAAAAATGAAAACAAAAATGGTTTAGACTTGGGCACAATGGTAAGACTGGTGTGATCTGTTGGGTGTGACTGGAAAGGTGCCCGAGTCAATTAAGGACCGAGTTACTTGCGCCACCGTACTGAGCATTTTGCGTGCTAACCACACTAGAGTATATGGGACCTCTCTTGACCTAGTACTTTGGCGTGTATTGGCTCCGGGTCGCAGGAGGTCGCGAGGAGGGATGGAGGTGGGAGCATGGTAGTTGTCAAAAAGCTTTATCTGAGTGGGTAGTTGTCTTTTCGGCTTTACCATGTAGCGTATGGTGTTTCTACCCATACGAGCGGCTCGGGGTTGATACACAATATTGGAAACAGTCTCGTAGGACTTAGGTTGTGCAGCATACCTTGGAAGTGTGCTTTGGCTTAAAGGCGATGCAGTGTGGGTACATTGGTACACCCTGCAGGTTTAAAACTATTCGAATAGCCTCGTCCTAGGTTATGGACACGCTGGATCGCCCCAAGAACTAGACTCCAACATTTAAATTAAAACTTGATGGGTGAGTACGAATGCGGGATTCGTGCTATTGTTAATGGTGACTATTGGGATAGTCACTTCTAGGTTGTTTATCTTTCGCTTTTGTTATTATTATCCTTCTTGTTATTTCAATCTTAAAATGAATTGCAAACTTGCCTTTAAAGCTCAGATACCTTATGGCAAATGAAAATTGGCTTTATGCAAATAAAACATATGGCCTCCACTAGACAAGCCTGCATGTAGCATATGAGCAGTGCGCTAGTTCACACGTCGATCTTGCGGGTACAAAGACAATCTTTGTACTCGGTGCTTTGCTTAATGTTTTTGTTGCAGAGGAAGAAGGTGAGCCTCGGGGCCTCACTGTGGTGTGTCTTTGTCGCCGTGGGTGACGACTAGTCTTGGCGGTCGGTCGGATGCCTTGTGGGTTGGAGGCACACTTGATTGGCTTTGTTTATAGCCATCTTATGGCACTTTTGCTTCATTGCCGTTGTTGTCTATTTGTGTATCTTGTGGCACGCCGGCCTATGTCCGTAATATTGCTACTATTTGTTTATCTTCCGTTTGTAGTGTGATGTTTGGACTCTATGTTTGGAATGGAGTTGATGCATACTTTTGTTGTGAGTGTGTATCACGCTTCAGGAAGTATACATATCTCGAGGATCAGTTATTTGATTTGTGATGCTAGGACCAGGTGGTTGGTTAAGCACTACAAACCAAATAAATCGGGGTCCTCACAGCCTGATACCATGCCAATTGAGGTGTGGAAATGCTTGGGAGAAGTGACGATAGTTTGGCTAACTAATTTGTTTAATAGCATTTTTAGGTTGAACAAGATGCCTAACGAGTGGCGAATGAGTATATTAGTACCAATTTTCAAAAATAAAGGAGACATTCAAAACTATACTAATTATAGAGGAATTAAGCTCAAGATCCACACAATAAAGCTTTAGGAGCGAGTGATAGAGCACCGTTTAAGAAGAGTGACTAGCGTGATAGCAAACCAATTTGGTTTTATGCCTGGGAGGTCGACCACGGAGACGATTTTCTTGACACGATAGTTCATGGAGATGTATAGGGAGCAAAAGAAGGATCTTCACATGGTGTTTATCGACTTGGAGAAGGCCTATGACAAAGTGCCAAGAAGGGTCATGTGGTGGGCGCTTCAAAGGAAAAAAGTCCCAATAAAGCATGTTACCCTAATTAAGGATATGCACCAAGATGTTGTGACTAATGTCAAAACATGTGGTGGTGATACTAGTGATTTCTCTATTAAGATAGGACTACACCAAGGGTCAGTGTTGAGCCTATACATTTTTGCCCTAGTGGTGGATGAGGTCACGCGGGACATACAAGGAGATTTCTCTTGGTGTATGCTTTTCGCTGATGATATAGTGTTAGTTGATGTAGGACAGGTGTCGATAGGAATCTGGAGATGTGGAGGAACACCTTAGAATTGAAGGGGTTTAGACTTAGTAGGACTAAAACTGAGTATATGAAGTGTGATTTCAGTGGTGCCGAGGCAGATCATGGAGATGTTGGCTGGACGAACAAGTAGTGCAAAGGAAGAACACGTTTTCGATATTTAGGATCGATGTTATGGCGAGACGGAGAGATTGATGAAGACGTGAGCCATAGGATTAGAGTGGGGTGGGTGAAATGGCGCTAAGCATCAGGTGTCCTGTGTGACAAAAAAGTCCCTTAAAAGTTAAAGGGTAAGTTCTATAGGATGGCGAGCAGACTTGCGATGCTATATGGAGCAGAATGTTAGGCGACTAAAAGACAACATATACAGAAGATGAGTGTTGCGGAGATGAGGATGCTGCAGTGGATATGTGGCCACACAAGGCGAGAGCGAATCCACAATGAGCATATACATGATAGGGTGGGGGTAGCACCAATTGAAAAGAAGCTTGTCCAACATCGCTTGAGATGGTTTGGACATGTCCAACAGAGACCATCTAAGGCACCAGTACGTAGTGGAATCTTAAGACGTACTAAAAACGTAAGAAGAGGCAGAAATCCATCAAGACTAACATAGGAGGAAGCAGTTAAAAGAGATTTGAGAGATTAGAATGTAGCTAAAGAATTAGTTTTGGATATGAGTGCATGGAAGTTAGCGATCTACGTGTCGTAACCATAAGAAGGTTTAGGGGTTGTGTATTAGGCTCTCGGCTTAGATAGCATGATGTACGGCTTAGGGTTTAGCCCTGTAGCTTTTTTATCATTATTATTTTATTTTATTTGCAAGACTCTCGTCTCTTTGACCTTGAGGGGTTTCATTCCTAGTCTACCCCAACTTGTTTGAGACCAAAGGCTTTGTTGTTGTTGTTGTTGTTGTTGTTATATATAATATGCCCTCCCCTATCTCCAATAATGTTTTGATGATTCTGAAAAACTTGACAACTAATTTTCACACATTACAATATTAGCCCATTTTCATTGGATATACACCCTGTAGGTATTGAAACATTTCAAATAAGCGTAAAAGAGAAATAAAATCCAAAAAATAGTTATGAAACTCAGGGCTTTTGCTTTTTTATTTTATTTCCATATAATATTTACTTCTAATTAAAGCTAATCATTATTATTTACTCTTTATGTTTCAAGAAGTACTTAATTGTGACCATCAAGCTACTTAGATAGGCAAATCGATAAGTTCCTCTCTCTTTCATAGGCATATCAAGACGATGTTCTTCCATTGAATAGTACTCCTTGCACTGAAATAATTCATGTCTGATGTACTAATTAAATAAACCATGCCACCTTTAATTATTCAAATGTCAATTCTTCAATTAATCATGATTCAAATAAAAACATATTCCTTTTGTTTTTCAGTACTGCATTTAATTACCTTTATCTGATGCACTTTAGTAGTAATTATTGGTACCGAAAATTACACCATAAGAAAATACAAAATGGAGATAAAGATTATATATACACTGAGCGTCATTAAATTGGGCAGGTGAATTAAATTTGTTTAGTCTACAATGTATCAGTTTTTCCTCTAGAAGCTAGTTAGGCTAACCGGTGGCTATTTCATGCAGCATGACACGTGTTGTGTGGCTAAATGTCACAGTTCAAGAATTAAGTATCACTAACTACATATTATGTTAATATTTTTGTGGTTTTTTAGGATTTAATCCCGTGATCTCTCCGCTAATGGCCATAACTAAGCAGTATAAAAAGCATTTTCCGCGTAATAACCCCTACCCCATGCATGGTTATTGCTTCAACATTTACATATATTCAAGGTGATATGGCCTGAATTATTTTTAAAATATTTCCAGACACATGAGAAAGGTGATTTCAACACCTCTTATATCCTAATTAATCTGTTTATTCCCCATCATAAGGGTTTAAGAATCAAAGCTAGCTTTCCCCATATTCTCTCCCTCCTCCTCCCTCCCTCCTCTCTCCCTCTCTTTTGTGCTGGCTTTTTCTTCTGCCCATGTTAGTTGGTGCAAAGCAAAGCAGCAAGTGGACCACGACTGGCAAAGTGGACCAGGTCTTGGGGGTGGGCGGACTGGGTATGCTATGGATGGCCCATGCATCAGGGTGTCTTAACATTTCTCGGGTTGTTGGCCCACTGAGAGATCAGATGGATGGACCCTTTCCTTGACACTGTAATTAAGTCAAGCAAACCAATTGGTGGTTATATATGGACTTACGGTTAAAGTAGTTGGCACTTGACAGGGAGATATAATCTGTTCCAGTCTTAGTCATGTCTCGTGCTGCCTGTGGCAAGGGCGCCGTCCTCGGAATTTTTTTTTAAAAAAGATATTTACAAAAATAAATAGTCGCTCCAAAAAATTACAAAAATATATCCCTGACAGAGACCCTGTTGTCCCCCTATCGTCGGTTGAGCTATCTATCGCTAGTTCAACTAGCGACAGAAAGCTATCGCCGTTTAAACTGGCGACAGGCCCCTGTCGCCAGTTGAACTTGCGATAGGTACCTCAACCCTATTCTACTTGGCTAGTTTATGATTTTTCATAAATTTTAAACGGTACGAAATCTGTTAGACTCGTAATAACATTTTGTGATCGTCGTATGTTGTTCTACTATGGTTAATTTCTGAAGAATTTAGCGAGGACAATTGAGTTATCAATGATTCGTAAAGAGGAAGGTAAGTGATATTGTGATTCGCCCGGGAATTCATACACACTGATATTACGAACTTGCGTGAACGTCATAACACTTAATTGAAATGATAATTCATAACATTGGCAATAATATATTACTCATCTGCTTTTTCGTGATCGCAACCTCAACGTCTCCCATGTGGACCGCCTCGAGTCGGGGCATCGGATGAGGTCCCACGGCGGCGTCCGAAGTGTCGATGTCTCCTTCGTCCTGAGGATTTCGCGTGGGGCATGTCTTGAAGGTGTGCCTAGACTCCTACAAATGGAGCACTTCTTCGTCGACGTCAAGCCGCCTCGTCCATATCGTTCCTGATGCGCCGTACATGTCGCCGACCAACCCGGTCCCTTGAGCCTACCAATGTCCGCGGCCCAGATTAGTTGCTCCCAGGTGGGATGGCTAGTGAAATGGCCAACCACGGCGTAACCATATATCTCTCTACTCCATGTTTGCATCACCGCCTCCTTGGTGAAATAGTCAGAGAGGTACTGGCCAAGATGTTGCGCCACCGTCCACTACTACAAAACAGGTCATACTGGACGCCTCATCACAGACGGTTCCAAAGGAGCCGTCTGTATTGAACTTATACAGACGGTTCCCTTTAGAACCGTCTGTGATAGTGCCTCATTACGAGCGGTTCTTATTACCAACCGTCAGCGATACTTCCTGAGCGGTTCATAATAAGAACAAATGCGCGATAATGCCTCATCACGAGCGGCTCCTTCTACCAACCGCTGCGGAAGGCGGTTGGTAGAAGGAGCGTGCGTGATGAGGACACCTCATCACTGCGGTTAGTATAACGAACCGTCTATGATACTTCACAGACGGTTCGTGATACCAACCGTCAGTGATAACTACCTCATCATAGACGGTTGGGATTAACAACCGTCTGTGATTTTGATTTTTACTATAGCTTAAATTTTTTCTTACTCTCTGATTTTACTATGACTTAGAATTTTCCTTACTATGTGATTTTACCATGGCTTAGAGTAAGGAAAATTCCAAGTCATGGTAAAATCAGAGAGTAAGAAAAATTCTAAGTCATGGCCAAGCCATAGTAAAATCCAAATCACAGACGGCTCTTAATACCAACCGTCTGTGATGAGGTACTTATCACAGACGGTTCGTATTAAGAACCGTCTGTGATGAGTTACTATCACGGGCGGTTCGTGATACGAACCGTCGTGATTTGTCATCACGAGCGGTTTTGTATGAAACCGTGCGTGATTCGCAGCAGGAATTTGAAAATTTTGAGCGCGTGCGCGGAGGCAAAATATGTCCTTATATATTATGGCCGACCTCCTGCAGGCGCTTCGATCTCGCAGTCCGGTCCTCCTCCAGGCTCGGTCCTCCTTGCTCCAGCCCCTCCTCCGAGCTCCGGTGTAGCCGCTCCTCGGTCCTCCCGCGCCTCCTCGGCCCCGCTACACCTCAGAGCTCGGTCCTCCCTTGCTCCCGCGATCCCCAACCTTCGACATGGTCTTCTCCCCAACGATTGAGTCGACGCCGACACCAACGCTGACCTCCTCTAGTCCTCCTCTGACGCCGACGCCGAGCTCCTCCAGTCCTCCTCCGACGTCGATGTCTGTTGGTACTTTTGTATATGAGGTTCTATTAGATTCAGATCCAGATTTGTATGTATGAGCTTGTGGTACTTGTGTTAGGTTCATATCAGTTTACATTAGATTCTCCTCCAGATTCTACTTCTGTTGGTACTTGTGTATGATCGAGTGTATGTGTGTATCCATGGCTTGAGAAATTTATTGGGAGGCTTAGGAGTTGGGAATCCATGTATGTGTATCAATGAATCCATGTTTGGGAGGCTTCGGAAATGGCAGTATATGTGTATGAGTGTATCCATGAAAAATGGCAATATTTTTTTTTGCAATCAAAAAAGTTGTCACAGACGGTTTGGAAAAAGAGCTGTCTGTGAAAACAGGTATCACAGACAGTTCGGAACAAGAACCGTCTGTGATAACCAATTATCATAGACGGTTCTTGTTCGAACCGTCTGCAGATACTGTTTTCCTGAGCGGCTCTTGTTCCAAACCGTCTGTGCTCTTTTCATAGGCGTTCAAAAACCGTGCGTGATAACCGCTGTTATCACAGACGTGCTTTACGCAGAGCGGTTGGAAACGTGCGTGATGACGATTCCGAACCGCAGCGATGAGTTTTTCGTAGTAGTGGTCGAACGGTGGCCATGACATGGGAGCGGGGCCTATGCGAGAAGAAGGGCTTGTTACAAGTGCATACGCAACTATCGCGGCGTAGCGTGCACTCATGGGTGATCCTCTCACGATTCGTCCCGCGACATCCTTTATCCTCGCACATTATCTCGGCGAAGCTCCTCGTGCCTATCTTGAATGCCGGTGCATCTCACCCTTCTTGCTCTTCTCCTCCATGTATTTGGTGATCATGGCGGAGTAGAGTACTCATCATTGCCATGGCGGCGCGCATTGTTGCATCTGTTAACAAAGTAGTTTGTGGTACCGCGGAGAATTGCCTCCACAATACCAACCAAAGGGAGGCACACGGCGCTGCGCAGACCCAGTTGTACACCTTAGCTAGATTGGTTGTCATGATACCATATCGAGCACCACCCTGTCATGTAGCAACACCACTTCTCCTTAGGCTCATGTTCAATCGATCAGAGATGCATTTCACTGTGCCCCTTTCTTTGTCGTGACACTAGGACCGTCTGTGAGTAGCTATGGCAATGCTTCGGGGGCCTGATCAGCGCTTGGGGTGGCCCTTCTCACTGCCTCCCTTCTGTGGATTTGGGTCTAGTCATCCAAAACCTTCCAGAGTGTTTTGAACTTCCGTTGTTGGTTCTGGTTGCACAACCGCTTGAATAGGTTCATCAAGTTCTTGTTGCAGAACTGCTTATAGAAGTTTGCACCCAAGTGCCTCATGCACCACCTGCTCTGTAGATCCGGCCATGGAAGTGGTACGTTCTCTCCTCGTTGTAGCTGAGTTATTTGTGAGACCCCGGTTTATTTAGCTTGTAATGCTTAGTCCTCTATTGACTCTAGCATCACAAACAAAATATACCGTGCCTTGGGAAAATGTATACTTCCCAGAATTGCAGTATACACACCCTCTTACAAAACATTGCATCAATTCCATACAACACATATAACTGAAGCTCAAGCTTTACAAGCAAAAGACATACATAATAGTTATTACAAAGGAGACTAACCGGTCCCCAACAAGCTAAAGAGTTAGAAATAACAGCGGAATTAAAATGCCATAAGATGGCAACCGGTTTGCTATACACCCACAAGGCAATCCAACCGAGCCGCCAAGCTAGTCGTTCATACCGCAGCAAAACTCACCAAAGTTGATCCCTTGGGGATCAACCTTCTCTGCAACAATTAAGCAAAGCAAATGAGTACAAAAAGGTACACGCAAGACTTACGAGTAACAAACCTAGATACTACTACATGCAGGCTTTAATCAAAGGGGAACACTCAAAGGTTATTTTCAGCATAAAGCAAGTTTTATTTGCAATAAGTAATAGTTTTAAGGCAGTTTTATCAATCTGAATTTTATTTGCATAAATAACAGTGAGACAATATTGTAATAACATAACAACATCCTGAAGATGACTAACCCAATAGTCATCACAACAATAGAACGAATTACCCATTTGTACCACCCATGTCAAGTTTTAATTTAAAAGGTTGTAGTCTAACTCTTGAAAGACCTTGCCAAGCGTGTCCATAACCTAGGACGAGGCTATTCGAATAGTTTGAACCCTGCAGGGGTGTACCAATGTACCCACACTTCAGACCGCCTTTTTGCCAAGCTATTAAGCACACTTCCTTTGGTATGCCGGCACGGCTAAGTCCTACGAGACATTTCCAATAGATTGAGCTAATCAAGAGCCGCACGTATGGGGGTTAACCCTTAGTGATCTGTCGGCAAAATATGGATCACAAGGACCCATACGTGGAGTAGGATACACCGGCCTCGGTGGGTGCTCCCCTCCCTACAAACTTGTCCATGTTGCATGCATCCCATATGCAACCCACCACGCGACTCATTAATTAACACCCCTAAAGTACTTAGTCAAGAGAGGTCCCATATATCTCTAGTGTGGTTAGCACGCAAGAATGATTGGTTTAGTGTAACAAGATGTTCGGTCTTTGTTGACTCGTGAACTATTCTAGTCACACCCAAAAACACACCATCTTACCATTGTGCCCAAGTCGAAATCATTTTGTTTTCGGTTTTAGTATTCACAAATAAACAAGGCACAAGATGTCAAACATAAGCAATAATAAGTTTGTGTGATCAAGGTCATCGACTAAGTCGATAACCGCCTAATTCTACCGGTAACTAAGCATTGCTAAGCATCATATCGTAAAGACAATAAAAGACTATAAATCATTCACCGGGCTCTAATTCACTAGTGAGGATAATAACCTAGGGCAATGGCAGGGGTGAATAATTTCAGGGTAACAATGCAATGGGATTAACTACCTCTAATCGACAAAATTAATCTTGACACAAAGAAGCATGCATACTTAGTTTTCGCAAACAAGATATTAGACTTTAAAAGTAATAGGAGCAATATGATCAAATGATGTTACACAGCTTGCCTTCCTATGATTCGCTTAGTTGCTGCAGAGGATCACTCATGCAATCAACACGATCGTCGGAACCTATCGAAAGAACGAGAAAATCCAATAAAAACGAAGAACACCAAAAGAAACTCAAGAGCCAAAGTCATCCAAAATCCATGAAATTTATAAAGTTGGTAGAGCATGATTTTAAATGAATTTACCAAAAAGAATCATTTGATTTGGATTAAGTATGTAAAAGTTATGACCTAATTAGGTTCAGTCTGCCAGAAAAATCAAAATTAATTACTATCTGTTACTGTTCATGGCATAATTTTCCAGAAAGAATTTGAACTTGAAATTTTTATGGTAGGTAGATATTGACATCCTAAGGTTAGCAAAACTGAGTTTACTTTATTTGGAGTTATAATGAATTTGTTATGATTTTTCTAAATTGTAAAACTAGTGTATCTTTAATTTCAATGGCAAAGACCATACTACAACCTATTCTGCACTAAAGTACATTACTAGAGGATTTTATCAAAGTTTAGTTTGCTCAGTTTGGAATTATAGAGAAAAAGTTATTCATTTCTCAAATTTTAATGAGTTTCTAGACAACATTTTATGTTGAAGCAAGTTAATACAGTTTATACCATTTTCTGCTACAAAACAGCACCTAAACATATTTTTGGATTAAAGTTTAAGTAAATTGGAATCTAATACAATTGAAATTATCTAAAAAGGAGCTAAAATGGAATAGTTATGCATTTTTGAAATTTAAAACACTGAAATACTTTGAAAATCAGAGCTCACGGGGGTGGTCCAACAGAACTAACGAAAATTGGGAGGTCAGAACCATCGATTTAGGATCCAACGGCTCCAGAGCACAGGAGCACAGCGCACTAGCGTGGCGCGCACAAGGGAGGTCTTGACCATCAGATCAAAATCTGGCGGCCTAGAGCTCCACCAAGAGGTCCTGAGGGTAAGCTCTAAGCGAGGAGGTCTGGACAGTGAGATTTGAAGGAGGAGAGATCCTAGCGGCCGAGATTTACCGAGGAGGTCTTAACTGCCAAGGTCTCCACCGATGGATTTAGATCCAACGGCCCACGGGAGATGGGACATTCGGACTTCCCGAATGCCTCACCAAGTCTGGGCCACGGATCTCAAAAGGAACGGCTTTGATCAAGATCACATTCGGAGGTCCGAATGTTCACCAGATCTGAGCTGCAGATCTAGAGATTAACGGCAAAAGAGAATCGGAACGTTAGAACTCTAAACGCACCGAGGAGGTCTAGCCCGCTAGATCTAAATCTAACCGTCCGAGCTGCGGGAGGTCCTAAAGCTAAGGATCTAACGGAGGAGGTCCTAGGCGGTCAAGATCTCTAGGAGGAGGTCTGAGCGGCTAAGATTACAACGAGGGAGGTCCTGGGCGATAAGCTAAAATGGTTAGGAGGTCTTGGGCGGCTTAGACCAAGACTGGGGAGGTCTCTGTGAGACCCCGGTTTATTTAGCTTGTAATACTTTGCCTTCCATTGGCTCTAGCATCACAAACAAAATACACCGTGTCTCGATGGACATGTGCTTCCCAGAATTGCAGCACATATACATCATTACAAAATCATGCATCAATTCCATACATCACAATAACAAGTCTACCAAAAGACATACATAATATAAGTTATTACAAAAGAGTGGGCCGACCGACCAAATAACATTAAAAATAACGATATGATGGAAGCAAAAGTGCCATAAGATGGCTATAAACAAAAGTCAATTAGTGTGCCTCAACCCACAAGGCAACCAACCGGACCGCCGAGCTAGTCGTCCCAAAAGCCGCACATTTCACAAAAGTAAGGCCCTTGGGGTTCACCCTCTTCCTCTGCACACAACAAGCAATGCAGATGAGTACAATAATGTACTCGCAAGACTTATGAGTAACAAGCATATACATAGCTACATGCGGGTTGAATTCAAAGGAAATGGTTATATGGTTGTTTCGACGCATAAGGCAACTTTCATTTGCAATAATATAATAGATTGAATGCAATTGATAAAATCTGTTTTTAAGCATTGAAATAACAGCAAGTAACAATAAATAATCAAGTAACCACCTAGAGGTGACTAACCCAATAGCCACCACAACATTGCATGAATCCCTGATTCATACCACCCATCAAGTTTTAATTAAAATGTTGTAGTCTAACTCTTGAAAGACCTTGTCAAGCATGTCCATAACCTAGGACGAGGCTATTCGAATAGTTTCAAACCCTACAGGGGTGTACCAATGTACCCACACTTCAAACCACCTTTTTGCCAAGCTATTTAGCACACTTCCTTTTGTATGTCGGCACGGCTAAGTCCTACGAGACATTTCCAATGGGTTGAGCTAATCAAGAGCCGCACGTATGGGGGTTATCACCTAGTGGACCACCTTTACGATTCCCACTAAGGACCCATACGTGGAGTAAGATACACCGGCCTAGGCGGGTGCTCCCCTCCCCACAAACAAATCCATGTTGCATATAGTTAAATATACAACCCACCACGCGACTCATTAATTAACACCCCCCAAAGTACTTAGTCAAGAGAGGTCACATACCCTCCAATGTGGTTAGCACGCAAAAATGCTTGGTTTAGTGTAACAAGATGTTCGGTCCTTGTTGACTCGGGCACCAACCATTCACACCCAAAAGCACACCAGCTTACCATTGTGCCCAAGTCCAAATCATTTAGTTTTCAGTTTTTAGTTTTTGTAATAAGACATAGCACAAAAATAAAACATTAGGATCATAATAAGTTTGTGTGATCAAGGTTATCGACAAGTCGATAACCGCCTATTTCTACCGGTAGCTAAGTATGGCTAAGCAACATACTCGAAAGCTACTAAGTGACAAGGGCTCATCCATTGAACCCAAAATCACAGCAATTATCCCTAGGCTCAGTAGTAGAGCATAAACATTGGCCTACAGATTATGCATCTAATAGGTCAACTAATCGACAATAGTTTAAAACAAGATAGCAATGCATACATAGAATTTGCAAACAATATATTAGAATTTGAAAATAATAGGAACAACATGATCAAATGATGTTACATCTGCTTGCCTTGTTGGAGGGCAGGGTCAGGCTGCTGCGGATCAGATTCAATATCAATAATGTCTTCGGAACCTAACGCGGCGATAAACCAATAAGAACGAAGAACACCAAATGAAACTCAACATAAATTCACCCAAATCTTATGAAATTCATACAGCAGCAAGGTTACGATTTTAAATGAATTTAGAAACAAGAATCAGGCCATTTGGACTAAGAATGAAAAATTTATAGCTAAAACAATTTCTTTCAGCCTGTTAATTCCAATGAAATTAATTACTGGTACTGTTCATGGCGAAAATTTCCAGAATGATCTAAGGTCTGAAATTTTTATGCTAGGTAGATAATGGCATACTAAGGTCAGCAAAGTTGAGTTTACTAAATTTGGAGTTAAAATGAATTACTTATGAATTTTCTAAGTTGTAAACCTAGCACATGTTACTTTACAGAAAAGAAATCATGATCAAAACCTATTTCATAATAAAGGTTGCTAACAGAGGAACTTAACAAAATTGAGTTTGCACATTTTGGAGTTATACAGAAAAAGATATGCATTTAACCAAGTTCAATTCAATTTTTGGAATATGCTAAAATAGCTGAAAACAAGTTAATATTATTTACAAAATTTTCTGGCACAGAACATTGTCTAAAAGCATTTTTAGATTAAGCTCTATTCAAACATGAATTTATTCTAGCTGGAATCATCTAAAAATGATTTAAAATGAATTAGTTATGACTTTTCAAAGTTTAATACAATTTTCAGTTGACAAATAAAAGCTTACTGAAATAATCAAACTTATTAGAAATAAAGTGACGTGGGCGAACGCGGGCCCTTGATGCAAAATCTAATGGCCTACGCGCCCGGAGAATAGCGCACGCGCGCAATCCTACGGAGGCTTACCGTTGGATCTAGATCCAACGGTCCACGCGAAATGGGCCGCTCGGGCGACGCGGTTGCCGTGGACAACCTTGGCCGTAGATCTGGAGATGAGCGGCTCAGAGCGCGGAGCTCTTCGAGGGAACCCGAACAACACACGCATCTCAGCCACAGATCTAGAGATGGGCGGTGAGATTGATATTGCAATCGGGGTTCCAAAGTACCCACGATCTCGGCGCGAGCCGTGAGATGGGCGACCTTGAGTGATTGGGACATTCGGGGCACGAAAGTCCCACGATCTGGTCCGTTGATCACAAGATCGACGGTCCACGATTCTGCGCAAACTACACATGTGGATTTTAAGCACGGGGAGGTTTAAGTGCATGGGCCCACATGTCGCTGACCCATCAAGTTACTTTAGACACCAATTAAATGCTAACCAATCATTAACAATAATTAACAATCATTAGCACATTAATGGTGTCCGAACGGCAACGACACGGAGAGGACTCCGTCGGCAAAACCGGCGAGAAAAGGGGCTCACCGCCGGCGGCTCGCCACGGCGCGACCTAAAGGCTAAAATGGGTTCGCAATAGGCTTGCGGTCCCGATGGTGATGACCTCGCCGACGGCGGCGGCCCAAAACGCCAGCGAGCCGGAAAATAGCGAGGGTGACCAACTCGGCCGAAAATAAAAATAGCCAAAAAGCTTCGCATTGTCCAAAGAAGCGTGTGCCACAGCATCTAAGGACTAAAAAGAAACTACCTTGACCAAGGAGAGCTTCAAAGGTGGTCGAAGAATCTTTGATAGAGGATAAGCCCGCCGGAGTTGGTGAAGATGAAGTGGAAATAAGGTCCTGAGCAAAATGAACACCACCAGGTGGTCAAAATAGCTGCACTAAGACCCACAGGAGGTCCATGAGCAATTAATTGCCAAAAAAACCACTTACCGGAGGTGGAGACGAAAAGGGGTAGAATCGGCCGAAAAGATCCAAACTTAAAATTGGTCCATTCCTGAGAATATCAACCCAAATTAAGTTAGGAGAAATGCAAAGGAGGTTAAGGAGCTCGAACGGGTGCAAGAAGAATTGAAGATGAACCACTGGAGCACCCAAGTTCACAATGGAGCTCCACGGCATCCAATGGTGATTTGAGAATTTTAGTGGTGATGAGCTTCAAAAACGAAGAAGAAGCTAGGGGTGGTGTAAAGGAACACTAGGAGGGGCTCTGGGGGGCTTTATATAGAGGAAGGATTAGGGTTTGGCGAAAATGAAAGCCCTAAGGTGAGCTTGGTTCATAGAGCTGCCATGGACCAAAGAAATGATGGGGGCAAGTGAAGATCAGGATATGGGAGCCGAAAGCCTGGGGCGCATTTAATGCGAAGAGCTGTTGATGTGCGAGGGGACGGGGCACTGCTCTCTCCTACCCCCTGCCATGGCGCGCACGCTGGTACGGGAGCCAGAGGAGGAAGAAGAACAGAGAAGAGAGGCTATGGTCGTCGAATCTGAGATGGACGGTCACGATTAAAAAGGGGCCGGCTGAGGGTTTCTAACACTTAAGACAATCAGGGCAGCCCGATCAAGAACGAATGGCTGAGATCAATTGGGGCATTCGAGCGACCCGAACAGCCCACTGACTCAGGGCGGTTGGATCTTAATCCAACGGTGCAAATTAGATGGTGCGTCCGGGAGTCCCGAACGGCCCAATCAACACGGGCTGATCGATCTAAATCTAATGGCTGAGAAGAGGAGCGCGCTATAAGTGAGCCCGGGTGCAGTTAGTTGGTTCGATCGAGTCCACTGGCTCGAGCCCGAGTCTGACTCGAACCCAAAGAACAGTGAAACCAGGTTTTGGGTTTTAATTTGAGCTAAGACTTTGGGGATTTATTTGAGGTAGCAAAACATCTCCAAAAATTCTGAAATTTTTACTGGAGCTTGCTAGCTTAGATATTAACCTTGTACAAAATTTTCAGAGGTTTTTATGTAGTGCATTTTTCTCCAAAAATTCTGCAAGGTTCTGGTTTAGGGTTTGACTGCCCTCTAAGAGTATTCAAACAATTTCTAAAAATTGTGAAATTTTTCAGAGGGGTCACATACCATCCCTAGAACTTAGGAAAAATATTTCCAGGAGATGATCACAAGATTTGAGAAGATTATTTTTGGAAGACGAGGGTTTTGAATCAAAGGACTTGTGCATTTGCATTTCCATAATTCTTGTACAAGAATTGTTTAGAACAAACAGGAAATACATGATGTAAGAAAAAGTTTTTATTTCTACTCATTTTCTTACATTTGAAACACAAGTCCAAAATTAGGATGTTACAAATCTCCCCCCCTTACAAGAATCTCGTCCCGAGATTCCGTTTACTCGGAGAAGAAAGATGGGTAGTCAACACGAAGGCGATCTTCCCGCTCCCAAGTTGCCTCATCTTCGGAGTGATTCGACCACTGAACCTTAAGGAACTTGATGACAAGGCTCCTTGTCCTTCGTTCAGATTCTTCAAGAGTACGAACGGGATGCTCGCGGTAGGTCAAATCTTCCTGCACATCAAGAGTCTCCAACATGATTTCCTCTGTTGGAACACGGAGGCACTTCTTCAAATGGGACACATGGAATACATCATGCACCCCCTCAAGTGTATCTGGCAACTCCAACTTGTACGCAACAGCTCCCACTTTCTTGATAATGCGATAAGGCCCAACATATCGAGGAGCCAACTTGCCCTTGATGCCAAAACGCTGATGGCCCTTCAAAGGTGAGACTTTGAGATAAACAAAGTCATTGGGCTCAAAGCTCAACTCTCGGCAACGACAATCTGCATAGCTCTTTTGCCTAGACTGGGCCACGCGCAAATGCTCACGAATCAACTGAACCTGGCTTTCGGCCTCATTGATTGAGTGCAGGCAAGAACTGTCTCCACTAGTTTTTGACCAGTTCAACGGGTTCTACACCTCCTCCCATACGAAGCCTCAAATGGTGACATGCCGAGACTAGCCTGAAAACTGTTATTGTAGGAGAATTCAGCAAGCGGTAGGCATTTCTCCCAATTCTTCCTATAGGAAAGAACACAAGCACGGAGCATATCTTCTAACACTTGGTTGACTCTCTCCGTCTGACTGTCAGTTTGAGGATGAAAGGCAATGCTGAAGGTGAGATGAGTCCCCATAGCCTCCTGCAGATTATGCCAAAACCGAGAGGTAAAGAGTGCACCACGATCAGAAACAATCGTCTTGGGCACACCATGAAGACTCACGATTCTCGAAACATAGAGCTCGGCCAAGGGTTCCACCTGAAGCTGAGTTTTGACAGGAAGAAAATGTGCCACTTTTGTCAGCCTATCAACCACGACCCAAATGGCATCATTCCCTTTAGACAAACGAGCAGGCCAGTGATGAAATCCATGCCTACGGAATCCCACTTCCACACAGGCACTGGCAAAGGCTGAAGAAGGCCTGCTGGATGCTGATGCTCGGCCTTAACGCAACAGCACACGTCGCACTCGGCAACGAACCTCGCAATCTCGCACTTCATTCGGGTCCACCAGAATCTCTAACGAAGGTCCTGATACATCTTGGTAGCCCCGGGATGAATAGACAAGGGGGAGTCAGGGGCCTCACGGAGAATCAGATTTCGCAATTCTGCGACTTTTGGAACCACAAGTCGTTGTCCAAACCACACAACACCATGCTCATCCTTTGAAAAGCACCTGGCTGTCCCATCCTCAGACCACGTTTGACTGCCCTCAAAGAGTATTCAAACAATTTCTAAAAATTGTGAAATTTTTCAAAGGGGTCACATACCATCCTTAGAACTTGGGAAAAATATTTCCACGAGATGATCACAAGATTTGACAAGATTGTTTTTGGAAGACAAGGGTTTTGAATCAAAGGACTTGTGCCTTTGCATTTCTATAATTCTTGTACAAGAATTGTTTAGAACAAACAGCAAATACATGATGTATGAAAAAGTTTTAATTTCTACTCATTTTCTTACATTTGAAACACAAGCCCAAAATTGGGATGTTACAGTCTCAACGGTCAAGATTTACCCAGGGTGGTCTTGAGGGTTTAGATCTCCACAAGGAGGAGGTCCTGAGGTTTTCTTTGCAAAAGGCCAAAGGGTGGTCTTTTGCAAAGAAGACCTCGAGGGGTGGTTCAAGGGTGATTTTTGCAAAACGACCAGGGGAGGTCTTTTACGGAATAGCAGAGAGTGGTCCTAATAGCCCAGATTAGATCTAAGGAGGTCTTTAACGACCATGATTTAACCTAAGAGGTCTGGAACTTAACGGCATGCACGTTTTGCCGACAAGAGCTGTATTTAACGCTAATGATTAGACTTAGGACAATAAATGCTAATCATCAGGCTACAGGGCTTGTCCGAGTACGACACGACAACAACCCGAGTGCAAAGAAAAGCTCATCGCCGGCGATGTGGACCACGCCGGCGTGAACCAAGGGTAGGGATGGGTCTAAAATAGCAAGGTGGACCTAAAGGTACCAAAGGCCGGTGCTAAAAATCTTTCTACCGGCAGCTAGCCGGAGATGACCGCCGACGACAAAATACGACCAAAAATGCAAAACTAAAGTAGCCCCGCACCATTGTAACAACCCCAAACTAGGGTTTGTATTTCAAATGTATAAAAGTATTAAAGTTTAAAAAACTTTTGTTGTATCTCTTGGTCATGCTATTGGTTTTCTAAAAACTTGTGCACAATTTTAAACTTTGGATGTTTGTATTAAAGTTTGTGTTGAAATTTCAAATTTTTAAACTTAAATTCCATTTCTATTTGAATTCCAGAAAAATGTGTGAATGAAATTTTCCAAAAATAATTTATTCAAATACTAGATTATTTATATTGAATTTTAAATATTTTTACCAAATTTTTAGAAGTGATTTTGACTTTACCAAAATTCAAATCAAATCACTAATGCAGGTTTGAAAATAATTTAATTCTAACAAATTTTAGTATATAAATTGTTTGAAACTATTTTTCCTAAGTCCCTTGTGAACCTCAGAATGCCCACAAAAATTTGCAAAATTTTTTGAATTTTATTTCTATTTCAATCGGCTAGGTCAAACTTGCCTAGTTTCGGTCAAACTAAAACCATAAATCTAATTCTAGCCGTGCACTGTTCCTCCGACCGGTCCCCTTCGCAACCCAGGTCCGACCGAACCAGCTCGCCCGAGCCACCCTCTCCCCTCTCACTTACCTGTGGGCCCCCGTCGTCAGCATTCGTCCTCCACGCGGCGTGTGCGCCTGCGCCAGCCCGTCCGAGCGCTAGCTCGACACCGCCTCGCCGCATGCTTGCCACGCCATGCCGTCGGTCAATTCGCCGCCCATGCCGTCTCCACCTCGCTACATCCGCCTTCTTCTACAAAAAGCCAGCCGAGAACCCACCTACCCGGGTTTCCCTTCCCCTCCTCTGTCCATTTTCTCCACCGAGCTCCGGGAGCCCGAGAGCAACCCCGCGCCGCCTCCAAGCGTTCCGGCTGCTCCCAGGTCCCTGTAACATCCCAAATCAGGGTTTATGTTTCAAATGTAATCTATTGAGGATAAATTAAAACTTTTGGTTCCTCATGAAGTCATTTGAAAATTTTCTAGAATTTTCCCCTAGCAATTCCTATTTCCTAGAACCATGTTTCTTTGAATGGAAGTTGTTGTCAATAAAATTTTTTAACTCTAATCTTGTGATCATCCTCTGGAAATATTTTTCCTATCATCCTTATCATCTTGGTAACCTCTCTGAAAAATCTCATGATTTTTAGATTTTGTTTGCTATTTCAAAAGGGCAAGTCAAACCAGTTTGAATTCTGGTCAAACCCCTTGGGCAGCAGCTTGTGAATTTTCTTGGGAACAATGCACTACATGAAAATTTCTTGAAAAAGTACACAAGGGTGTTCTCTGTCCCAGGAAGTTCCCATAAAACTTTCGGAATTTTTAGAGCTTCGGAACTCCTCTAAAAATTCCCCATCTTCTCAGCCTCTTTAAATCAAAACTGGAAATCACTATTCCTTGGGTTCGAACCCAACTCCGACCGAGCCCCTTGCAACCTGACTCGGTCTAGCCCTCTAATCGCGCATCGCATGCAGCCGTTCGATCGCGCATCAGCTATCACGATCGCGTACCGCTTCGCTGAGAGTTAAATCGTCTCGCACGTCGTCGACCGTTGGATCTCAATCCAACGGCCCGGCTTGATTTCCTTCCACGCGATCGCGTGTTCGTTCTATGCCGCTGACGAGGTGGGCCAGCGCTGTCAGCCCCTTCTTCTTCCTCAGGTAGGAGCGAGCAGAGCTCGAGCTCCATGCGGACGCGTCGCTCTGAGATGCTCTGTCACCTCCGTGACCGCACCGCCTCCCGACCTATCTTGAGCCGCCCATAACGCCGCCTCCATTCTGGCCGTTGGAGCCCTTTATATCGCTCTCTCTCTCTCCCGTATTGAGCTCACTTCTCCTCTCGGCCGTTGAGGAGGAGGAAGCTAGCTCTTGCGGAGCTCTCGGGTAAGCTTCCTCCGAGTGGTCTCCCTTTCTTCCTCGTCCTTCACCGTCTCCATTTTGCTTATTTGGAGCCTTGTGTTACCTTGTAGCTCTTGGTCCACCGTGAAGCTCCCTGCTGCTCCAGAGCATGCACCCGAGGTCGCCGCCGTGCCATCTTCTCGTCCGGTGTGTTTCCCTCTTCCTTAAGCGCGTCACCATGCGTCTTTTGGTCTAAGGAGGCGAACCCCTCAATCAATTTTGTGTTTCGGTCTGAGGAATCTTCGGAATCAAGCTTTTCCCAATTATCGGCCGCAAGCACCCCCTTTCTTCTCCGACGCCGGTCCGGTAGGGCATTCCCCGATTGACTTCGTTTTGACCTTACAATACATCTATTTGAGCAGATCCAACATCTATTTCCCTCTTTCTTTGCTCAGGGCGAGCTCTCCTCGGTGAAGCTACCGTCGTCGTCTCGGTTACTCGTTGCCAGCACTGCTCCGACCTCCTCTGCTCCTCCGCGTCCTTCAGGTAGCACCCTAGTAGTCCCTAGATGCTCGGGCACCGCTTGATTGAACCGCTGCGGAGCTCCTTTGCCATTGTCGTCATCACCAGGCTTTTCGCCTCCGCTCATCGCCGGCTCGACGCCGTTCTGGTCCATCATCGACGGTGTGAGTGGTACCAATAGGTTCACATTGATATTGCACACCCGTAGCTGGTCTTGGTTCGCGCCGCCGTGACTTAGGTCGCCGGCGTTTCGCCGGTGAAGCCGTCGGTCGCGTTGTCGGATGCGTCAGCACAGTGCGTGCGTGTTCACAACGTGGCTTGATGTGAGCCGCCCGTCGTTTGATCTACGGCTCAGATCGTGGGAGCATTACACTTCTTCGATCGCTTCGGGCCATCAATTTCTTGATCTGCGGCAGAGATTCACGTTAGTTGTCTGAGTGCACTGTGTCGCGTTGATTGTGAGCCGTCCATCTCGCAATCAGCGGTCCCCAGTCGCCGCCCCTGTCGCACGCGCAAGTTCAACCGCGCCGCGCACGATTCAACATGGACCGTTGGATCCAAGATCAACGGCTCTCGATCGTCCACATCGTTATTGGATTTAGAAAATTCCCGAGAGCTTTATTTATGAACTGAAAAACCAATTGACTTCAAAAATGCATAACTAATTCATTTTGACTCCTTTTTGGATGATTCAAATTTTGTTAGCTTCTATTTTAAATGTATTTTAATGTAAAAATAGGTTGAACCATGTTGCTGCTCCAGAAAATGTTTGTTAATAAAATAACTTTAGGTTAGATTTATTTTGCACTAAAAATTGTTTCAACTTCAAAAATGCATAAGTATTTCCCTGTAAATCCAAATTGAGTGAATCCAATTTTGTTGGCTTACTCTATTAATGAAATTGCTGTTAAAATTAGTTTTGGGCATGTTACTGTTGTTAAAGGAATTGCTAATGCAATTAAATTGTGATCATTTTCATGACTTTGAAAATTCATAGAAAATGCATTATAGCTCCAAATGAGATGAATCCAATTGGGTTGTTCATATTATGAGGTGCTTGATTTACTGTAAAATTTTCAAATGCACCACCTTTCCAGAAAATATTGCCAAACAATTTAATTATGATAAATAGTAACTTTTTGTATTTTTCAAGCTGAGCAGAATTGTTTTGATCATAACTTTTGCATAAAACCTCAAATTGAATTGATTCTTGTTTCTAAATTCTTTATAGATCATGTTCTTACTGCTGTAAAATTGTCAGAGCATTTGGTGAAGTTTGGTTTTTGAGTCGTTTCGGTATTTTTCATTCTTATCTGTTCCTATTCGCTTTTTCGTTAGGTGCCGACGAGTGTGTTGATCTTGAGAGTACCCCTCTGCAGCAAACTGAGCAAAACCAGCAAGGCAAGCAGTTTGATCATGTTAATCCCTTTATTTTAAAGTCTAATATATTGTTTTCAACTTGTATGTATGCATTGCTATTTTGTGTTAAATTGGTTAGTTATCCCTTTAGATGCATAACCTGTAGGTAAATGATATTCCTCTACTACGTGAGCCTAGGTTATTTGCTATGATTAGAGTTCGCTGGATGAGCTCTTGTCACTTAGTAGATTACGAAGTCGAATTGCTTAGCCATGCTTAGTCATCGGTAGTTTCGGGCGATCATCGACTTAGTCGATGGTCTTGATCACACAATGTTAATATTATTCCATTATGTCCAGCCCTGTGTTTTACTACTTTTGCAAATCAAAAACTGAAAATAAAAGTTATATCTTGACTTGGGCACAATGGTATGTTGGTATGATCTGTTGGGTGTGATTGGAATAGTGCCTAAGTCCCCAAGGACCGAGTTACTTGTGTCACTAAGCCAAGCGCTTATTGCGTGCTAACCATACGGGAGGGATATGGGACCTCTCTTGACTAAGTACTTTGGGAGTTGTTAATTCGGAGTCGCAGGTGGTTAAAAGCGTGTTTATAAGGGAAGAGCACTGCGATTCTTTGCTGCTGTGGGCAGCGCACCCTACCCTATCCGGTTGTCGTGACTCTTAATTAGCATCATTCATTGGAAATGTCTCGTTAGACTTAGCCATGCCTGCATACCCAAGGAAGTGTGCTAACCGTCGCTGGTGGAAAGGCGGTCTATCGTGTGGGTACATTGGTACACCCCTGCAAGGTTTAAACTATTCGAATAGCCTCGTCCTAGGTTATGGACATTGCTTGGTAAGGTCGTGCAAGAACTAGACTACAACCTTTTAAAACTTAAACTTGAGATGGGTGGTATGAATGGGTAATTCATGCTATTGTCGTGGTGACTATGGGATAGTCACTTCCAGGGGGTTGTTGTCATCTATCTATTGTTATCATGATATTCTTGCTGCTATTTGAACAATGAAAATGAATTGCAAACTCGCTTTTAAATGTATTACATTATTGCAAATAAAGTTTGCTTTGTGCTAAAATGAGCCATCGACCTCCACTCAAATCACTTGCACGTAGCATATGTATAGGTCTGCTAGTCCACACGTCAATCTTGCGAGTACATTATTGTACTCATTTGCTTTGCTTAATATTATTTGTTGCAGAGGAAGAAGGTGGGCCCCAAGGGCCTCACTTTTGTGAGATATGCGGTTTCTGGGACGACTAGTTTGGCGGTCCGGTTGGTTGCCTTGTGGGTTTGAGGCACACTGATTGGCTTTTGTTTATCACCATCTTATGGCACTTTTGCTTCCGCTTTTTACTTAGTCTTTTTATGTCATTTGGCCGGTCGACCCTCTTTTGTAATAACTCTTAATGTATGCCTACTGTTTGGTAATATGTGGCTTTGGATTCTATGTCTAGAATGGAATTGATGCACGAATTTGTGACGGGGTGTGTATACTACATTTCTGGGAAGTATACATATCTCGAGGCTTGGTTTATTTGATTTGTAATGCTAGGACCAAGTGGATGGTTAAGTATTACAAGCCGAATAAACTGGGGTCCTAACAAAGTTGGTATCAGAGCTATCCTGACCGTAGTAACCCAAGCATGGTCATCCTTAGGATATTTTGGAAAAGCTTATTTTCAAAGTATCAAATGGGTTATAAAAGCTTAAGTAGATTCTCCGATTTTACTCCTTACCTATCTTAGCTTGCTCATCGCACCTTACTCTTAATTAAGTTTTGAAAAAGTTGTTCCTCTCTTCATTTCAAAAACTAGCCACTTATCGATTAAATCTGGTTTTGGGAAAACCATGAGTGTTGTAATTTGAAGGGTTGGTTGTCCATTAATGAAATTGGGAGCTTCTGGAACAGGAAGTTTCGACTAGGAGATTGAAGGAGAAAATGTGGGCAGCTAGCTGTTAATTAGTAAATAGGACTGAAAATGAGAGGTTTATTCAACTAAAACTTGTGGGAATAAAAGGGTAAGATGTGATACTAGTTAGCTAAGTATCTAACACTGTGTTTGTCGCCTTCCCATTGCTCTTGAGTAGTGTTAGACTTGATGTAGTGTGCTGAAATTTTATCTTCTCAACCAATTACTCGTTCATTCAATACGGGTTAGTTATGTTGGGAAGTGGATCTTATTCTTGTGATTCCTCGCTGTTTTGGAGCCTTTTTGGAAGCTTTTAAAATACATTTCCTTGCTGTTTTGGTTTTCGTTTAGGGTGATATTTCATTTCCCTAGTTGTTGGATGTTCGCTTTCATTAGGCTTTGTTTATCGAGAATCGTTGCTAACCTATCTTAGTAAAACAGGATGGCTGGAGGAACCCGCAGTGGTCGGAATCAACCGGATGGTCCCGATGAGGAGCTTCCACCTCCTCCCACCATGGCTGAAGTCCTTATGCAAATCGAACGCAACCGTTCGGAGGACCGGAGGGTGTTGGAGGTCATCGCGAGGAACACCTCCACTCCCTCTGGCGCTTCTGGATCGGGAGGTGGTGGACATCAGACTCGTGGGGGGCTTGCGGAGTTCCTCCGTACTCAGCCTCCTACCTTCTCCCGGTCTGAGGATCCCCTTGACGCGGACGACTGGCTGCGTCTGGTTGAGCGGAAGCTCAACGTTGCTCAGTGCCAGGAGCAGGAGCGGGCACTTTTCGCATCCCATCAGTTGGAGGGTGCGGCACTCTCATGGTGGGAGTTTATAAGGGGAAGAGCACCTGCAGTTGCTGCGGCTGGGCCGGTGCACTCTACCCTATCCGGTTGTCGTGACTATTAATTAGCATCATTCATTGAAATGTCTCGTTAGACTTATCCATGCCTGCATACCCAAGGAAGTGTGCTAACCGTGGCTGGTGTGTAATATTCCGAAAGTGTGAGGATCAACTATCGGGATAAAATAATTTAATCGGTAGCGATTAATTTTATTCGGGGGAATGTTTTTCGTCAAATCTTGTTTAGAGAGCGGGGTTCTTGGTTTTCTCGGCAACTGGGCTGGGTCAGGCCGGTGGGCTGGTCGGACCTCCTCAAGGGGGGGAGGCATTATGGGCCTAAAGCCCATGCGCCCCACACGCCCTAACCTAGCCGCCACCTTTTCCCCTCTCCCTCCCCCCTTGGCTGCCACTTTTTCTCCCCCTCCTCTCTTGGCCACACCTCCCTGCAGCCCCAAGGTGATCTCCATCCTCCACTGGTGGCAGCCGGCCCTTCCTCTCCATTGGTGGCGCATCCTCTCCCTCCTCCCTTGGTACACCGGCCAAATCAAGGGAGAGCCGGAGGCCGTCGACCATTGGTGTTTCGTGCAGGATCGGTGTCTCGCACATCTCCTATGGTAACGAGTACTGGTCCTCATAGATTGATTAGTGGTAGAGGTGTTTTGGTTCATTTTTTATTAGATCGTATTGCTGCGAGTAGAAAGTTAAATCTGTCCAGTATGTTACGCGGTCTGTTTCGTGGTTTTAGAGGTCGAATTTGAGATGTTCATCTCCTGGATTTTTGTAGGTCTTGTTCTTAGCTTTCGGTGGCCGCCAAGATCACCTGATTCCGACTTTCGAGTCAAAAGTTATGATAGATTTAGTATCTGCTGTCCTGAATTCTGACGAGAACTGCCTTTCTAGTTGTCTCCTAAAATATGATTATGTTAGGGGACGATTCAGGGTTTTCACTTAACTAGGTTATTGTAGAGAATTTCATAAAATTTTCACATTGTTAAAGAACGCTCAATTCGGAGTTGTATATTAAAAGTTATGGACGTTTTAATATCGCTGTCTTAACTGTTCGGACAGATTCTGTTATGCTGTTTCAATTACCGGTTAGTATAATAATTTGGCCGAATTGGGTTATCTCATCAACTAGAATGTTGTAGGTATGGTCGTTGAGTTTATGTAGGATCTGGACTCACCTCGTTTCGAATCCCGGGTCAGTAGCTATGGTCATTATTGCGCAGCTGCCCGTTCTTGATTCCGTGGTCTGCTGTTTTCAGATTTGGGTATATGGCTATTAGTTGGGTGATCAAGATGGTAGTGTAGAATAGTAATTCATGTCGCGTACCATGTGGTTCTTATTTTGTTTATTGAATTGTTTAGGCAGCGAGGCGGTTTGGGAGCACCATCGTTGCACGCTACTTGCACGCAACGCGAAGGCAAGTACTTTGTTGATTTTAAGTGCTGTGATTGTGAATGTTTACATCATTATGATGTGACATCTTGTGTTACAAGAGATGATGAACTGTCGATGTTCTTTCAGATATGTTCAACCTATGCTAGGAGTTAATACTTTCTATTGTTCAAATTCATATCATGCATCTATAATTCATGTTTTATCCACGGGAGTGGATTGTAAGTTCCACCATTCCAATGTGGGCAGTTTTGGACATTGTCATGTCTCGTCCCACGGAGTGGATAGAAAGACCCATCAATTCCAGTATGGGCACGTAAGACCCATCAATTCCAGTATGGGCAGATTTGGACACCTGTATGAAACGTTCTTCATACGGGACTTGGATCCCCGCACTTTTGTTAAGGTGCGGGCTTAAGTGAACACCGATGGTGTGTCACTAGCTATCTGCGGTATAAGCGTGTGTGCGATCCATCCTTGATTACATTCATTCATGTCATGCATTCCTAAGTTTCCTTTCGATGTATGTTCGCGTTCTTTAATGATGATGTCCTGTTCGTATGTGTGTTCTGTCCTTTTTACTGTACTTGCTGAGTCATAGACTCATTCTTGCGTTGTTTGTTTATTTTATGTAACCCCTGATGTTGGCTCACTTGGGAGGGAGTAGACACGCACTACTCATTCACATCATCCTATTCAAGTTCAAGATTAAATTTAGTTCTATCTTACATTCGTTATTGATGATCTGTAATAAATAACTTAGAAGGTGAAGGAAGGATACCTTCACCGTGTCCTGTTTGTTTTAATTCTACCATTAGTTGATATACTTATTTATATTCTTCCGCATTGTGTAGATTGTTAGAATAAATAGGTGGCATCTTGGCTTCCGAATAGCCAGGGTGTTACAGTTGGTATCAGAGCGGGCTTTAGGTCCGTGGTGAATAAGTTAGCAACTTAGGTAGCTGAACTTGCTAAAATTTGTTATTGGTTAATTAACCTAAAACTTGACAAACTGGTGCACAGTAGGAGGGGATGGTTCAAGCAATGCATTTCCGTTGCCGTTATGTTGCCTTGTTACTCTATGATATGATATGATCTTCTATACCTATGAACTTATTTTGTGATTGTTATGAGATGATATTCTTATTCATAGTTGATTATTGGCTATGGGTGATGTTGAGAGGTTGAGGTCGTGGCCCTGGGCTTTGCCAGGCTACACCACCGTTCGTGGTAAAAGAATAGAGTAGTATCTACCCCGAATACCATAGTTGGGTGTTGAGGGCGAGTTTCTTTAGGAAAGTTATTCTCTTCCTTGATCTTGATTTTGGTCAATTCTGGTAATAGTTGTAGTTGATGAAGTTTTCTTGAGTTAGCGTTTTACATTCCTTCTGATGAGTTTTCATTGGACTTTCTTGGTTCCATAAATCGACTACTTGTTCTCCTGACCGCTGGTCTAATGTTGTTTCTTGGGAACGTTGGTTATCGGCAAGATTTATCTTTTCTTGGGAATTCTGCTCTTCTTATTGGAAATATGATTCATTTATTTGCTTGGTATTCTGGATACTGGAAGTTTTCAGTTGCAAGTTCTTTATCATGTGAAAGCGTTGGCTTTATGTATTTCTTTTGGATTATTTCGAGTGTTGAAATTTAATACCTTTTTTCTGAAGGATTGTGTTAAAGTCCTTAAGTAATGTCTTGTCATGCTTAAGTAAGATGTATTAATTAAATGAATTAATCGTCATGGTATGAGTTATCAGATTTGGGTTATTAGCTTTGTGCAAGCAATTTATTCTTAACTGGTATCCATGGAGGTGAATTTCTTATTGTGAAATGTCGTTATATTTGGTACATGATGAATTTTAGATTAGAGTATATCCATAACTGTTCAAGAACCTATTGTTGTTAAGAAGTGTGGAAAATGTAGATGTAGCAGGTTGATCTTTACGATCGAGTAATATGATAAATTTGTTAGATGAGTTGGAATATAGGCCCTCTTTCGGTTATTCTAACCGCTAGTGACAGTAAAGTTTAGGGTGTGTTCGAATGTTGCCTTGATAAATATTCATCTTGAATCTGTCTTCTATTTGGATATTGATGATCTTATTCGAATGATAGCTTTACCTAATTCTTGCCATGCTAAAAAATTATTGATACATGTTTAAATGACTAGATGAGTGATGATGTATCGCCTTGTGAAACCTTGTCTTATGTATCCTATATTATCGAAGTTAAATACATTTCATTCTAATTTCTGAACATAATGTAGAATGTTGAATCTATCCTCATAACTATTGTTGAGTTTGCAATCAGAGGTAGGATTATGATTGTGCCATGTGTGGCTAGAGAGCATTTAGTGTGTACTATCTTAGCGTCGAGTGTCAGTAAGAGTCAAATGGATGAAATCTAATAAGAGATTTTTTTTTGTTGGTGTACATTTGTGAGATTGTCATGTTCTAGTATCATCTTATTGAAAGAGTTTTGTTTCAATTATGAAATTTTTGCACTAGGCTTTCCCTAGATCAAGTATATGCAATCTTATTAAGATTTTAGAGACATGATGAGGTAATTCATTGAGTTTCTTTTCAAAAGTTCATGAAGTGATAAGAGGTTATGATAATTCTTGCTAATAGTATATTATTTCGTTTATTAGTGTGATTGTCAGACTGTGGTTGTGATGATAATGTTGAATGATTTATAAGTAAAAGAAATTGATCATCTATATGATATTGTTTTAGTAAAAGTGTTTCGAGTTTTGTGTTTGTTATCTTTTGGACCTTATGAGTTATGTGGTAATTGAGTCTGTTTTGAGCAAAGTGACGTGTTGAAAGATTTTATTGGTTGTTAAGTGGTTCCTGTGATTTGGTCTTAAGAGTTTATCTTGTTTAAGCTGGCAAAGTGATGTAGTAATCACAAAAAAAAAATCCTTGTTAAAGGGAGGAGTGAAGTAAAAGTATTTGAGATTTAAGTCACATTTCGCAACTTGCAGTTTATTGGAGTGTGTTTAAACCTTATGCATTTGTTCCATAAGAGTTTACCAATTTTCAAAAGGGCAATACCTTCTTCTCATTGGTGGTTTGGTTTTTGCTTACAGTAGGACTTGAGCCCTCATCCGTTGACTTCCTCTTATGTTTTCCAGTCCTTTGCCTAGCGACTTTTTCCTTGGTCATGTGTTTACTTGAGCGATAAATGTCTTCTTTGCCTTTTCTTTTGAGGAAGGATCTACCGATTTGTTTCACAGAGTCTTTCAAGTGTTTATTAAATGTGGTTGAGAAACCTTGGGTTGTAAGTTATTCGAGGAGCATTGGAGGATGAATGATTTAGTGTATAATTCTTGGAGAGAATTTTATTTATCTGAGAATGTTTGCCTTTGAGGCTAAACGATTGCATTGTTGCAACCATTAGAACCTATAGAGATTTGTGATCCAAGATCCTTTGTTCAATTCGGGTGGAACATTAGAATTTTTGAAAGGATGGGAATCTTGATCAATGTAATAGAGTGTCGCGATTTACTAGCTTGCACGGTTGTGCAGATGAAATATGATAGTGTTGTAATGAGAGTAATATTAGCGAAGTAATCTGATCGTTAAAGCGATTAATGAGATAGCTGAGATTATTGGATTATTGTCAGAAATGACTTGGATGTAGTAAGTAACTCTCTAAGAGCTTGAATCTTTATAAAGATAATTGGGTCAAGGGAATGTTTTCGTGTTGATGTTAATGCGCGAGTATGTTTGGATTGTGATAATTTTAGAGATTAAATCTGCAGTTTCCCCTATCTTCTATATGAGAAGTTTATTGTAGAAGTCTTGGAGTTTAAATTTGGACTTCACATTTTATGCTAGGACCTTGGGTCGCCCAATGATTGTGTAGAGGAAGTAGATTAAGGGTAGATTCCGAATAGTGGGATGATCATTGATAGAACCCTTTTGATGAAGTATATGAATGTGTGTGCCGAGGATTCCGAGTTGTTTATTCTGATAAGATTGAGGTGATGTGGTTGTTTGAGAGGACTATTTTGAGATGCATTGGGAGTCATCTGTCAAAGTATTTCCATAGGTACAAAAGTTGGCTAGAGTATGTTTAGTCGAATCAATAGAGTCTCTCCACATATGTGTGGATGATGTATTTCCGATTAAGCCTAACTTGAGGAGGTTAAATTAAGAGGATTGAGCTCGTGTGGTATGCGATGAGTTCGAATCCCAAGGTTTGAGATAAATTTTATTCCTAATCGAGAAATTGAGAAAAAGGACGTTTTCTCGGGTAGTGAAGTGTTTTCTTGATTCTCGTTTGATTTGTGTGTTGTTGACTGATGTCTTCCGCAATTTGAGTTGGCGCTGTGTTGACATGTGTGATTCTTTCGGTTCAGAAAGAATAAAAGATTTTTTTTTATTTGGGCATTCAAGTGATTTCTCCTTTGGATTTTGTGACGTTTATTCGCAAACTACCACTTGGAAGGTGGAAAGGTTTTTCGTGATGAAATTCTGATTTCTGGGTTTGACTCTTTAGTACCGAGTTGGTAACGTATGGTTGCGATGTGAATCTTTCATTTTCAGATGGGTTTTGTCGGTAAAATAGTTTGCTTAAAGAGAGCTCATTGTGTGTTTTTGGTTAAAGGAGGTGATCCTTGTTTGATGAAGAGTTCAATTGAGAGGAGGAACAAGAGTTCCGTGTTCTATGTGCATGTTGTGTGGTTCGGTATCAATCGGAAGGTTAGCCAAGGTACATTAGGTTGTTTTAGTTAGCTACGGAAATTCAAAAGTTGGCGTATCGCAAGGACCGTCTCGGGTCCATACGCGTGTACGCAACATTTGGCATGTTTGGTGCCGAGTGAGTACTGTGAGAACTAGAGTTTGAATATTCGTTAACGTCGTGGACCATCGAGTAGGATCTTACCTTGATTCTCCTGCGATGAGTGTACCGAAATGTGGGGGCGAGTGTTAGGGCGGACATCGTTCTCGTCTTTGTGTTGTGGTCTCATCGATCAGAGAGGTCACTTGGAAGCTAGAGTCTCGCATACGCGAGCAATACCCGAATATGTTCATGTGCAGTGCGTGTCAATCGTTGTTAATTTCGGGCGTCGTTTTCTTTGGGTAGATCGGTGGCGATTCGGGTCGAATCTGTGAAGGGGGGTAGAATGTAATATTCCGAAAGTGTGAGGATCAACTATCGGGATAAAATAATTTAATCGGTAGCGATTAATTTTATTCGGGGGAATGTTTTTCGTCAAATCTTGTTTAGAGAGGGGGGGGGTTACTAGTTTTTCTCGGCAACTGGGCACGGCGGTGGCCAGTGGGTTGGCGGACCTCCTCAAGGGGAGGCACCATGGGCCTAAAGCCCATGCGCCACCACACCCCCTTAACCCTAGCCGGCCACCTTTTCCCTCTCCTCCCCCTTGGCCGCCACTTCTTCTCCCCCTCCTCTCTTGGCCGCACCTCCCTGCAGCCCCAAGGTGATCTCCATCCTCCATTGGTGGCAGCCGGCCCTTCCCTCTCCATTGGTGGCAGCATCCTCTCCCTCCTCCCTTGGTACGGCCGGCCAAAACAAGGGAGAGCCCGGAGGCCGTCGACCATTGGTGTTTCGTGCAAGGATCGGTGTCTTGCGCATCTCCTAGGGTAACGAGTACTGGTCCTCATAGATTGATTAGTGGTAGAGGTGTTTTGGTTCATTTTTTATTAGATCGTATTGCTGCGAGTAGAAAGTTAAATCCGTCCAGTATGTTGCGCGGTCTGTTTCGTGGTTTTCGAAGTCGAATTTGAGATGTTCATCTCCTGGAGTTTTGTAGGTCTTGTTCTTAGCTTTCGGTGGCCGCCAAGATCACCAGATTTTCACTTTCGAGTCAAAAGTTATGATAGATTTAGTATCTGCTGTCCAGAATTCTGACGAGAACTGCCTTTCTAGTTGTCTCCTAAAATATGATTATGTTAGGGGACGATTCAGGGTTTTCACTTAACTAGGTTATTGTAGAGCATTTCATAAAATTTTCAGATTGTTAAAGAACGCTCAATTCGGAGTTGTATATTAAAAGTTATGGACGTTTTAATATTGATGTCTTAACTGTTCGGACAGATTCTGTTCTGCTGTTTCAATTACGGTTAGTATAATAATTTGGCGAATTGGGTTATCTCATCAACTAGAATGTTGTAGGTATGGTCGTTGAGTTTATGTAGGATCTGGACTCACCTCGTTTCGAATCCGGGGTCAGTAGCTATGGTCATTATTGTGCAGCTGCCTAGTTGCGATTCTGTGGTGCTGCCCGTTTTTCAGATTTGGGTATATGGCTATTACTTGGGTGATCAAGATGGTAGTGTAGAATAGTAATTCATGTCGCGTACCTTGTGGTTCTTATTTCGTTTATTGAATTGTTTAGGCAGCGAGGCCGGTTTGGGAGCACCATCGTTGCACGCTAACGCGTTACAACGCGGAAGGCAAGTACTTTGTTGATTTTAAGTCTTTGTGATTGTGAATGTTTACATGATTATGATGTGACATCTTGTGTTACAAGAGATGATGAAGCTGTCGATGTTCTTTCGGATATGTTGAACCTATGCTAGGAGTTAATACTTTCCATTGTTCAAATTCATATCATGCATCTATAATTCATGTTTTATCCACGGGAGTGGATTGTAAGTCCCACCATTCTAATGTGGGCGGTTTTGACATTGTCATGTCCCATCCGGAGTGGATAGAAAGACCCATCAATTCGGTATGGGCACGTAAGACCCATCAATTCCGGTATGGGCAGATTTGGACACTGTATGAAACGTTCTTCATACGGGACTTGGATCCCGCACTTTTGTTAAGGTGCGGGCTTAAGTGAACACCGACGGGTGTGTCACTAGCTATACTTAGTATAAGCGTGTGTGCAGTCCATCCTTGATTACATTCATTCATGTCATGCATTCCTAAGTTTCCTTCGATGTATATTCGCATTCTTTAATGATGATGTCCTGTTCAGTATGTGTGTTCTGTCCTTTTATCGTACTTGCTGAGTCATGGACTCATTCTTGCGTTGTTTGTTTATTTTAGGTCACCCGATGTTGGCTCACTTGGGAGGGAGTAGACACGCACTACTCATTCACATCATCCTATTCAAGTTCAAGATTAAATTTAGTTCTATCTTACATTCGTTATTGATGATCCGTAATAAATAACTTAGAAGGTGAAGGAAGGATACCTTCACCGTGTCCTATTTGTTTTAATTCGCCATTAGTTGATATACTTATTTCATATTCTTCCTCATTGTGCATTGTTAGAATAAATAGGTGGCATCTTGGCTTCGAATAGCTGTGGTGTTACATGGTGGAAAGGCGTTCTATCGTGTGGGTACATTGGTACACCCCTGCAGGGTTTAAACTATTCGAATAGCCTCGTCCTAGGTTATGGACATTGCTTGGTAAGGTCGTGCAAGAACTAGACTACAACCTTTTAAAACTTAAACTTGACATGGGTGGTATGAATGGGTAATTCATGCTATTGTCGTGGTGACTATGGGATAGTCACTTCCAGGGGTTGTTGTCATCTATCTATTGTTATCATGATATTCTTGCTGCTATTTGAACAATGAAAATGAATTGCAAACTCGCTTTTAAATGTATTACATTATTGCAAATAAAGTTTGCTTTGTGCTAAAATGAGCCATCTGACCTCCACTCAAATCAGCTTGCACGTAGCATATGTATAGGTCTGCTAGTCCACACGTCAGTCTTGCGAGTACATTATTGTACTCATTTGCTTTGCTTAATATTATTTGTTGCAGAGGAAGAAGGTGAGCCCCAAGGGCCTCACTTTTGTGAGATGTGAGGTTTCTGGGACGACTAGTTTGGCGGTCCGGTTGGTTGCCTTGTGGGTTTGAGGCACACTGATTGGCTTTTGTTTATCGCCATCTTATGGCACTTTTGCTTGCACTTTTTACTTAGTCTTTTTATGTCATTTGGCCTGTCGGCCCTCTTTTGTAATAACTCTTAATGTATGCCTATTGTTTGGTAATATGTGGCTTTGGATTCTATGTCTAGAATGGAATTGATGCACGAATTTGTGACGGGGTGTGTATACTACATTTCTAGGAAGTATACATATCTCGAGGCTTGGTTTGTTTGACTTGTAATGCTAGGACCAAGTGGGGTCCTCACATCGCCGACCACCCATGACCGCGTCACGGCGTGCCTTGCACCACGTTGAGCGCAACCCCTCCATCAATTCAGAGTTTATGCCGCCGTGGAGCTGCGCACGGGCCTTCTTCTCCGACCACGGCCGCCACCGCCATTTCTAGTGCCACGCCTACTCCGGTGACTCCCTCTCCGATTCGTCCCTCCTAGAGCACCCTCTAGGCTCCCTTGATCTTCCCCGATCACTCACTTACGCTCTCTTTCTCTCCAGGACCCCTCCTCGGTGACCACCTCGCGCCGCGAGCTGCCGCCGCCGCCCAACTCCGGCCACCTCGTCTCCTCGGACCACTCCATCGTGCTCCTCGGAACCCTAGGTATGCTCATGCTCGCTAGTTTTGCTCCAACTCCACCCGACGCCGCCGCTCTCCTTTCACCCCCACGGCCGCCGCGCGTCCTATCGCCGCGCGCCACGGTGCCTCTCGGCCACCTCGCGACCACCCATAGCTTCCTTGACACCCGGCAACCCATTTTGGCCATCGCCACGACCTCGCGCCACTCCCTCACCGGCGATGAGCCACACCCAAGCCGTCGGCCACTTTCCCTGTTCTACATCTCGGTTGTTTGTCTGTTTTGTCGGTGACCTTAGGACCGATGGGTAAGAAACTAAATGATCTTGCTATCGTAACCTTTGAATGATTGTTGTATCACTTAAGACAAATTGCTTAGCAACTGAATAATTAAATTAGTAACTTAGTTAACAAACACTATTAGTTGTATGGATGAGCAGAGAAGAGGAGTTTATTTGGAGTCAATTGAAATGCCGAAGAACCCATTGCTTAGCCTTATGTCTTTGGCTATCCAATTGACCAAATCTGAAACTCAGTGTTAAGGGGAACATTTAGAAACTAGCTGAGAGTTATCAATTTTGAAGTGGAGTTTTGAAAGAAGTTAGATTGCAGCACTTCATCTCTCGCAATGCTATGTATTGTCTGTCGGTTGAGCAGTAAGGATAACTGCTGATGAGTAGATTTGTCAATGTGCTAATAACCTCGCTAATACAAGTATGTTGTCGGTATAATTAGCGCTAGTGGTCTAGCGAATCCAACCGTAGAGTTTCGTTGCATACAAGTCTTATTGCACTTATGTGTTAAGTTAATTAGCATTTAGTTTGATAATTAAATGTCAGTTAGTAAACCACATGCTCAAAAAGTATTAACCAATAATAGAAGTTAGGAATAATCAGAAATTGTGAGTGGCCCATTCTAGTAGAGGACTGGACAATAAGGATTGATTAATAGATGGATAGTTCAAATAACTAATGGTATGCCTAGTAAGGCGATAAGTTATTAGAGGATCCTTTGTCCAGTTGGAGATTTATGAACATCAGTGAGGAATTAGCAAGGATTTTTCTAGTAAATTACAACTACGGATAATTGATGGGCACACAATCACCATCAAAGTCTGTCGAAAGAGGAGAGCATAAAAGAGGATTGATTATGACTGTATGATTATCGTGGAAAATAAGTGAGTTTGGAAAAAACAGTAAGAAGAAATCCTAACTAATTTAAATAATCTCCGAATCAACTAATTTTTTTGTTCCAAAATTCATAATCTGTCTTCTGTGTTATTAATTTTTGGATATTCTTTTGGCATTCTGGTGTTTATTCGCTGTTTTTCGCTTTGGCAGTTTTTATCGTTAGATGACGTTGATTACGAGAGTGACCCTCTGCAGCAAGTCGAATATATCTAGCAAGGCAAAGGCAAGCAATTTGATCATATCCACTCAATCCCATTGCTTTTAAATTCTAATACTTTGTTTTACTCATACGTATGCATGCTTTTGTGTCAATGATTAATTTTGTTGATTAGAGGTAGTTAATCCCATTGCATTGTTGCCATGAAATTGTTCACCCCTGCCACTACCTTAGAAATATTATTCTCACTGGTGAATTAAAGCCCGGTGAAGGATTTAGGGCCTTTTATTTGTCTTTACGATATGATGCTTAGCAATGCTTAGATACCGGTAGAATTGGGCGGTTATCGACTTAGTCGATAATCTTGATCACACAAACTTATTATGACTCTATGTTTCAACCCTTGTACTATGTTTATTTGTGAAAACTAAAAATGAAAACAAAATGATTTGGACTTGGGCACAATGGTAAGTTGGTGTGCTTTTGGGTGTGACTGGAATGGTGCCCGAGTTATTTAAGGACCGAGTTACTTGTGCCACCGTACTGAGCATTTTTGCCTGCTAACCACACTAGAGGGTATGGGACCTCTCTTGACTTAGTACTTTGGCGTGTATTGGTTCCGAGTCGCAGGAGGTCGTAGGAGGGATGGTGTTGGGAGCATAGTAGTTGTCCGAAAAGCTTTACCCTTTGTGGGTAATTGTTTTTTTGGCTTTACCATGTAAGCGCATGGATTTCTATCCATACGAGCGGCTCGTAGTTAATACACAATATTGGAAAACGTCTTGTTAGACTTAGCCGTGCCTGCATACCAAAGGAAGTATGCTAACCGTGACTGGTGGAAAGGCGGTCTAAAGTGTGGGTACATTGGTACACCCCTGCAGGGTTTGATCTATTCGAATAGCCTCGTCCTAGGTTATGGACACGCTCGGATACGCCCCGTGAGAACTAGACTACAACATTTAATTAAAACTTGATGGGTTGGTATGAATGGATGTTCATACTATTGTTGTGGTGACTAATGGGTTAGTCACTTCCAGGTTGTCTTTATTGTTGTTATTAATATTGTATCGCTGTTATTTCAACAATTACAAACAGTTTGTCAAATTACTTTGAATCTATTACATTATTGCAAATGAAAACTTGCTTTATGCTAAAAGTAAGTCCAGAGCCCCCTCCACTTAAATAAAGCTTGCATGTACTTAATTATAGTTCTGTTACCCTTACACGTCAGTCTTGCGAGTACAAAAACAATGTAACACCCCAGCCCGACATGAGCGTGGAATGCTACTAAACAAACTCTAATAATTCTAATCTAGACAATCTTAATAAATTTCGGCAGAACCTCCCTTGTAAAGTTAATTACACGAAAGTTCCAACACACAGATTAACCAAATATTAACTAAAACCTTCATCCAAAGACATCAAAAGATAATCGAAGACATGCTAAGTATTTAACATAACTAAAGAGATATGAAGTTCCACTACACATCATTATTACATTTAATCCATTGTATGAGACAAAACATAATAATCTTTGCATTTATTAAAATCAATCACGTTCTGAAGATCATTCATCTTTATTTAGTTCAGGTGACATGTGTGTGACTAGCATTCTACTTCCTCGCATGACGTTCTTGGTTGGTACCTAAAACAACAATAAAAGCAAGGGTGAGTCCATAGACTCAAGCAAGAACATAAAGAAACCATAACATCAACAACCATGTAAAGGAGATCAACAATAGAACATCTCATATGCAAATGCAATGCTCAAGGATCCTTTAACTTTAACTTTCTGTGTGCATTACACCGGTAATGCAGAGTAAGCAACCGTCGCCGCATACCCATGCCTGTGCGCGCACGCACAGGGACCAATTGCCCGTTACTCCACAAGTAACGGGGACCTCAAGCCCACACTCCACGAGTGAGGGGATCTCGGGCCCGTCACATTCATGACGGGGATCTCAAAGGGAAACATGCTTGGTCACCGCGTGACCAAGCCTCAACATGTTCTCAATATGCATATGCTCATCTCTTATTCATCATCAATCTTACCAAAAGACAACAACATTGTACCACAATAAAGCATAAGCATAATTTGAGCAATCACCATACTTAAACAATCATCAAGTAAGCCATCTTGCTATGCAATCATATATCAAAAAGCACACAAACATAGCCAATCAATCACACCCATATAACAAACAATGCACTTGCCTTAACCGCGTACGAATGGAGGACGTGAAGACGGTGCTGCCTCCGGTACCAATTCCACACCTGGACATGAAGAAAACCCCATTCTAAGACCAACATTCTGGACCAAAATCATAAGTAGCATCGCAATTGAACTCGCTAACATCTTAGCATTTTCTAATTCTCATAATTTCTAGCGATCGATCACTGCAGACAGCTAGCTTCTAAAATACATAACTTTCTGCTCGGGTGTCCAAATAAGATGATCTTGGACATTCTGGAAAGGTAATTAAAATTTCTAAATAAACTTAATTGGGGAGACCCTCTGATTCGGCCATCTACTAGTCCTACCAATCCATTTAATTAGAGCAAACATTTCACGTCGGGTTTCTGAACAGTGACAAAGAAACTATCATAACTTTCTCTACGTTCGTCCGAATTTAGTGATCTTTAGTTTTCCTGAAAGCTAAGAGGATTAGCCTCGTTTTTCGTTAGGGTGAGACCCTCTGGAAACCCCTCTAAATATGCGCTTCTATCAGGTTAACCAACACTAGTAATTCTGCTTCTCTCCAGAAACACAGAAATACTAAGAAATTCATAACTTTGGCTACCGAAGTCCGAATGACTTGATTCTTGTCGGCAATGAAAGGTAACTACGATATCTACAACTTTCTAGGAGAGGCCCAGACCCAATTCTACATTCAACCTACGCAAAAACGACAATCTTTAACACTGCAGAACACCGACTTACTGACAGAAAACCATCTCTGGACAGCAGTCCAACAGCAATATTCAGATGACCATAACTTTTGAGATATAACTCCGAATTGATCGTTCTTTAACAATCTGAAAAGGTTATCGAATTATGTACAATAACCTAGTTGGGTGAACTTTCAGATTCTTCCAATTTCCCTATCATATTTTAGGAAATATCCAGACAGTTTATTCTCGTCAGATTTCTGGCAGCAGAAACTAAATCAGCCATAACTTTTGACTCAGACCTCGGAATCGAGTGAACTCGGTGGCCACTGAAACTTAAGAAGTAGGTCCAGATATCTCTAGGAGACCAACTCTTCAGATTCCGCCTCTAAGTAGTCGAAACAGATCCCGCAACATACTGGACAGAATTGAACGAATTGAAGACAGACTGGATTTAAGCAATTCTACTGCAAGCGCATCTAATCACCAACAAACCTTGCAAGAAACCTGATGTTACCCTTGTAGAATCGCTGAAGATCATGAACGGAAACACCAACTTGCGATCCCTCTCTTTTCCCTTCTCACTTCTTCCTTCTTCTTGCTTCTTCTTGGTCGGCCACCACTTTGGAGGTCTTCTTCTTCCAATTGGCCGGCATCAAGGAGCTTCACCATGGGAGGAGATGTTGCTGGAGGTGCTGGACAAGGATGGTGGGAGCGCAAGAGGTGATGGGGTGGAGGCCAAAGGAGAGGAGGGGGAAAATGGCGGTAAGCATGGGAAGAGGGTGGCGTCCTAGGGTTTTGGCTCCCTAGTGGCCGGCTGCCCCCTCCACCTTTGGGCTGAAATGTTTGGTGGAAGCCCAGCCCAGTTGTCAAAACTTTACTGATTTCCCCTCTATTCTTCCTCATTAGATTTCCTTTCTAGTTTGGTCCTCCTCTCTAATTTATTTCTTCTCTCCAAACTAGTTTTGAGTATTATATTCTACCCTCCTTAAACGGAATTCGACCCCGAATTCAAGACACGCTTAACGCCAAAGAACAATTTATTAACATCACCACATAGATGCTGTGAACAATTCCAGATACTGCTCGCGTATGCGAAACTCCAGTCGCAAGTCACTTTCCCTGGACTTATGGGATCACAACACCTTGACCCCAACACTAATCTCGACCTTTATAGATACACTCAACACGTAGGACTCAAAGGTGAGGTCTTACTCATTGGCCAACAGTTCTAGCAAAATCTCAAGCCTCAGACCTCTCACGTTCCCACTCCGCACTGGAATCTACAAGACGTTGCGAGCCACAAGAAGAACTCAAGACGGTCTTAGCGATATGTCAATCTTCAAATCCCTGAAACTATCAGAACCTATCCAGTACACTTTTGGTTAAACTTCCTTTTGGTACCGATTTACACTGTTTGCACAAATCACACGAAACTCTTGCTCCAACTCTCAGTCGATCACTTTACCTATACAAGCAACAATTCCTTTGACAAGGGACACACAAAGAACTCACCTGTCAACTCACTTATCCGAAAAACTCAACTGAAAACAAAGGAGTCAAAATGCAACCAACTCAAAGTCACCTTCTCTTAGAAGAGCCCAATCCAAAATCAATGGATTTACCACGAAATCTTTTCCACTTTCCAAAATAGGCAGTTTAGAAATAATGCCACACAAGCCAAAAGCGAAATCACTCGAAAAAACCAGTCTTACCCTTTTTTTCTAACTGGTAGGAATCACACATACCGACAAGAACCAACCCAATTTATAATCGACATCCATCATAACCACATAGTTCAAGTAAGAACTAAGAAAGCATCTAACTATCCAAGATCACACCATTTACCAAAATCTTTCTTTTAAGAAATCAACTTTCTCTTAAACCATAGGATCCCAAATCATCGTATAACGCATTAACTCATTTCTCTTAAATTGGCAACCTCAAACCTATGCTCTACCGAACACAAAATCCACACTTATGTAGGGTGACTCTTCCAATCCACAATATTGTACTCTAGCCAATTTCCCTACCGAATGAACTTGTTAAAATAATTTTCAACACAACTCAATATAGATTTCACCCACCATCACATCCCTTAATCCGTTAAGGATGAACAATTTTAAATTCACATCCCACACTCTCATATACTAGCCCCAAAGGATACTATCAGTGATCATTCCACTACTCGGAATCCACTCTTATTCTACCACTTCTGCACATAATCAAGTAACCGCCCAAGACGATTTATTTCACAAGTCTTAGACCTTCTCTAATCCACACCAATCCAATTCGATTACACAACCACAATATACCCATTCTCCAAACCCTAACTGTTTAACCGACATTCAAATATACCCAATCACTAGCGTCAATAAATAAATATATCCTTTGACCATGACATCCTTAGAAATAATTTAACTCCCATAGGGTTACTTACTAAGGCTGAGTCATAGTTGACAATAGTTCAACGATTTCTGCTATCCCATTAATTAGCATGACACTTAGATTCCTCCACGCCGCTACTTTCATTAAACTTCACCACCACAATTCTTCTGCACAAACATGCTAAGTATCCAATTGCGATACTCTGATAAGTTTATCAAGAGTCCATAATTTCGATAATCCCAATATTCCAACACGGACAAAGGTTACTGGGTCATAATTCGCAATAGGTTCCACTAGTTGTAACACTAATCACTTTTATCTCATCGACAACTTTCCATTTAAATAGAATTCTCTCCGGGTGTTGTAAATCGAAACCAATTCACTTTATACTGCTCTTCAAATTGATTGGTTCCTGAAAAATCTCAACAGTTCCAAATACTTGACCACCTCCAACCAATCACCATATTACTCTTTATAACACTTGGCAACACAACTTGGTTAATGCTTTACTCAAAAGGAAGAAATAAACAGATAGAAGGTTCAACAGACAAGAAATCGTGGCTCCTCGAAGTGAGCACGAGACCAAGAGAGACAATCAAATAGTAGGATCTCAGAAAACAAGATACGAGCCCACTGTCGAGGGCACAAGTCCCACAAGAAGAAATTTTCCACCACCATAAATCATAATAAAACATTGCTATGCAAACCCAAGAAACTCTTCAGCTGAGACAACAAGAAAGTTGCGGATTACATTTTTTTTAGCTCCAACCTCAAATACTTATGGTAAACATTTTCCGTTAACACAACGAAAGTAATCTCTTTGATTACAACATTACTTGCCAAACCAAACAAGAGATGTCTTTAATACCAAAACACATTCATCACTTCGGAACCAAACGGAACCTTTCCATATGTCACATTGCTCAACTAATTTTATCTACTGCAAAAATCATGAGTCCCCAAAAGATCACGAATACAAAACTCTAAATATTTCATTTAACCGTTATTAAAACAATCAAGTTACTTTCTCTCGTAAGAATCATCACCACTCCAACACGTCACAATCTCTTGTAGACCTTATTACTAACATCAAGAATATTTCACTCTTAGCAAGGTTCGTTATCATCAACTCTTCCTTTATAAAGTCCCCAAAACCTGACCAAACTGTTACATTTCACTTTATCCTCTCTTCTTCAAATGAGGGTACACCAAATTCTTACACCCTCACTATAACAACCACCGTATTTTTCAAGGAACCTACTACACAATTTACAAGGTTACACCAAAACTCTTTCATCAAAGACATACTATTATCTGACAATCTCACCATCAAGCAAACACATGTCACCTATTAAATCCCATCATAAACCTTTCCAACAGAAACACAGCATATTCGGAATGCTCATACTTATTTAGTACACACTAACTCCAATCTAGATGTTATCCTAAACTTTTGATGATTATTCAATCATGGACGAATTGATGGTCTGTATCTATTTGTACTCCCATGAGCATAAATAAGATCATCAAATATCCAATTAAAGAAGATTTCTATATTAATATCTACCAAGACGACGATCGAACACATCTTATATTTCTCTTTTATACACGCTTAGATTAATCCATTAAGATCAAATAATCTAACTAGTTTAGCAAACTAAACAACTCGAGGATCAACCACTCGTTAATGTTCCACGATGGTTAATAACTCTATTGATTCCAATTAGGTATAGCCGCACACCTAATCACGTTCAACAAAAACTACTACATGACACCATCAAATTAATCAACTTTCCTTCCAGGGATCTTAGTTAGGATCGATTATACAACACACTACAGACCCAACTTGATAACCCATATCATATTCACTAACTTCTCCGATTATAACCTCCCACTTAACCACGAGATGACATCGCTAAAGGGTTTAGCATTTTCTTTTATAAAAGAACTTTTCAACTTCAACACTCAAGATACCCAAAAGAAATATATTGAATCAAAACTTCCACGCACTACAGACTTGCAAAAGGAGACTTTCATTATTCAAGAACATCAACCGGATAAATGGGTCATGCTTTCCCAATGAGAAGGACAAAACTCCAAAATAAAGGTCAAACTTGACAATCAACTCGGTTCACCAGCCGCAAGAATAACTCATCAGTTGGGAAAATAATGATTGCTTTACAGGACAAATTAAGCCAAAGAAAACACACCAATATTTTTTTTTCCTCAAAGCAACCCATCAACCACAAGAATAAATAACCCAAGAGAAACTCATCAATCTCAACTGGATAAGAGTTGACCAAATTCAAATTCAGGAAGAGAACAACTCTTTTAAGTATACTCTACCAACGCTCAGTACTACGATCTCTCATGTGGATACTTCGCTATTCCTATACCACGAATGGTGGTGTAACCTGTATAGCCCAGACCACAACCACTACCTCCACCTCTCAACATGGGTTACCCCACACATAATAACCATAGTATTATACTATAGATATAATGATCATCTCAAAACAGAATCATTAATACAACACAACAGATGCGTAAATGCAATGCTTGACCCATCCCATCCTATCATGCACCATGTGTGTCGTTTATAAGTTCATTAACCATTACAAAATTTTAGCAATTTAAGTTGCCTAGGTTGTAAATCCAATCACCACGGACCTACCGCCCGCTCTGATACCAACTGTAACACCCCAGCCCGACATGAGCGTGGAATGCTACTAAACAAACTCTAATAATTCTAATCTAGACAATCTTAATAAATTTCGGCAGAACCTCCCTTGTAAAGTTAATTACACGAAAGTTCCAACACACAGATTAACCAAATATTAACTAAAACCTTCATCCAAAGACATCAAAAGATAATCGAAGACATGCTAAGTATTTAACATAACTAAAGAGATATGAAGTTCCACTACACATCATTATTACATTTAATCCATTGTATGAGACAAAACATAATAATCTTTGCATTTATTAAAATCAATCACGTTCAAGATCATTCATCTTTATTTAGTTCAGTGACATGTGTGTGACTAGCATTCTACTTCCCCACGCATGACGCGTTCTTGGTTCGGTACCTAAAACAACAATAAAAGCAAGGGTGAGTCCATAGACTCAAGCAAGAACATAAAGAAACCATAACATCAACAACTATGTAAAGGAGATCAACAATAGAACATCTCATATGCAAATGCAATGCTCAAGGATCCTTTAACTTTAACTTTCGTGTCCATTACACCTGTCTGCAGAGTAAGCAACCGTCGCCGCATACCCATGCTCTGCAGGCGCGCACGCACAGGACCAATTGCCCGTTACTCCACAAGTAACGGGACCTCAAGCCCACACTCCACGAGTGAGGATCTCGGCCCGTCACATTCATGACGGAGATCTCAAAGAAACATGCTTGGTCACCGCGTGACCAAGCCTCAACATGTTCTCAATATGCATATGCTCATCTCTTATTCATCATCAATCTTACCAAAAGACAACAACATTGTACCACAATAAAGCATAAGCATAATTTGAGCAATCACCATACTTAAACAATCATCAAGTAAGCCATCTTGCTATGCAATCATATATCAAAAAGCACACAAACATAGCCAATCAATCAAACCCATATAACAAACAATGCACTTGCCTTAACCGCGTACGAATGGAGGACGTGAAGACGGTGCTGCCTCCGGTACCAATTCCACACCTAGACATGAAGAAAACCCCATTCTAAGACCAACATTCTGGACCAAAATCATAAGTAGCATCGCAATTGAACTCGCTAACATCTTAGCATTTTCTAATTCTCATAATTTCTAGCGATCAGTCACTGCAGACAGCTAGCTTCTAAAATACATAACTTTCTGCTCGGGTGTCCAAATAAGATGATCTTGGACATTCTGGAAAGGTAATTAAAATTTCTAAATAAACTTAATTGGGGAGACCCTCTGATTCGGCCATCTACTAGTCCTACCAATCCATTTAATTAGAGCAAACATTTCACGTCGGGTTTCTGAACAGCGACAAAGAAACTATCATAACTTTCTACGTTCGTCCGAATTTAGTGATCTTTAGTTTTCCTGAAAGCTAAGAGGATTAGACTCGTTTTCGTTATGGTGAGACCCTCTGAAACCCCTCTAAATATGCGCTTCTATCAGGTTAACTAACACTAGTAATTCTGCTTCTCTCCAGAAACACAGAAATACTAAGAAATTCATAACTTTGGCTACCGAAGTCCGAATGACTTGATTCTTGTCGGCAATGAAAGGTAACTACGATATCTACAACTTTCTAGGAGAGGCCCAGACCCAATTCTACATTCAACCTACGCAAAAACGACAATCTTTAACACTGCAGAACACCGACTTACTGACAGAAAACCGTCTCTGGACAGCAGTCCAACAGCAATATTCAGATGACCATAACTTTTGAGATATAACTCCGAATTGATCGTTCTTTAACAATCTGAAAAGGTTATCGAATTATCTACAATAACCTAGTTGGGTGAACTTTCAGATTCTTCCAATTTCCCTATCATATGTTAGGAAATATCCAGACAGTTTATTCTCGTCAGATTTCTGGCAGCAGAAACTAAATCAGCCATAACTTTTGACTCCGACCTCGGAATCGAGTGAACTCGGTGGCCACTGAAACTTAAGAAGTAGGTCCAGATATCTCTAGGAGACCAACTCTTCAGATTCGGCCTCTAAGTAGTCGAAACAGATCCCGCAACATACTGGACAGAATTGAACGAATTGCAGACAGACTGGATTTAAGCAATTCTACTCGCAAACGCATCTAATCACCAACAAACCTTGCAAGAAACCTGATGTTACCCTTGTAGAATCGCTGAAGATCATGAACGGAAACACCAACTTGCGATCCCTCTCTTTTCCCTTCTCACTTCTTCCTTCTTCTTGCTTCTTCTTGGTCGGCCACCACTTTGGAGGTCTTCTTCTTCCAATTGGCCGGCATCAAGGAGCTTCACCATGGGAGGGAGATGTTGCTGGAGGTGCTGGACAAGGATGGTGGGAGGCGCAAGAGGTGATGGGGGTGGAGGCCAAAGGAGAGGGAGGGGGGAAAATGGCGGCCAAGCATGGGAAGAGGGGTGGCGCCCTAGGGTTTTGGCTCCCTAGTGGCCGGCCGCCCTCCACCTTTGGGCTGAAATGTCATGTGGAAGCCCGTGCCCAGTGTTGTCAAAACTTTACAGATTTCCCCCTCTATTCTTCTGTTAGATTTCCTTTCTAGTTTGGTCCTCCTCTCTAATTTAATTCTTCTCTCCAAACTAGTTTTGGAGTATTATAAACAATTTTTGTACTCAGTTGCTTTGCTTAATGTTTTTGTTGCAGAGAAAGAAGGTGAGCCCCAAGGGCTTCCCTTTTGTGAGATGTGCTGCGGGTTTGACGACTAGCTTGGCGGCCCGGTTGGTTGCCTTGTGGGTAAAGGCACACTAATTGGCTTTTGTTTATCGCCATCTTATGGCACTTTTGCTTCTGCTGTTTACTTAGTTATTTTTATGTCTTTTGGCCGGTTGGCCCTTGTTGTATTAAATCTCTATATTGTATGTCTTTTGTTAGACCTGTTGTATGGAATTGATGCATGATTTTGTAACGGGGTGTGTATACTGCATTTCTGGGAAGTATACATATCTCGAGACTTGGTTTATTTGATTTGTGATGCTAGGGTCAATGGAAGGCTAAGCATTACAAGTCGAATAAATCGGGGTCCTCACAAAGTTGGTATCAGAGCCATACTCGATCAGAAACCCGTAACTTGGTCGTCTTTATAATATTTTGAAAAAAAACTTATTTTCAAAATGTCAAATGGTTTATGAAAACTTAAGTAAGTTCTCAGATTTTACTCCTTACCTATCTTAGCTTGCTCATCTTGCCTTATTCTTGTTGAGTTTTCGAAAAAGTTGTTCCCCTCTCTTCTCCTTTCAAAGTTAGTTGGTTATCGGTTAAAATTCGGTTTGGGGACTAATGAGAGTTAAAAATATGAAGTGCAGGTTGTTATTTAGTGAAGATTTGAAGCACTCGGAGTTGAAGCACTCATCTCGGAGCTCGGATACAAAATCTGGACACCAAGCACAAGTTTTGGACTACGAGCACTTAGTTCGTCGTTAGGGTTAAAAATGAGATGATAAATCAACTAAAACTCATGGGATTAAGAGGGTAAGATGTGATATTAGATGGCTAGTGCCCAATCCACACTTGTATGGTTTTTGCCATGCGTTTTAGATACGTTAGAACTTAAGTTGTGTTCTAAAATTTTATCATCCTAAACGATTGCTCGTTCATTCAATACGAGTTAGTTGTACCGGGAAGCAAATCTTTTGCTTTGTGGTTTTATACTGTCTTATGCTTTCATACAAATATTTGGAGTTCATTTCTTGCTTGTTATGTTTTTGCAATCGGGTTAGGGTAATGTCTGCTTTCTCCTAAACGATGCCTTATTGCGATATTAGGATTAAGTTAGGGCTTATTATTAGAATATATACACCCTAATGGTATTACTTAGCTTGTAGACGTTGGATTTTGTAACCATTTGCTCTCTTTGTTCCAAATAGTTGCCTATCGCCTACAGGCAGCATGTATAGCAACTATATCCAAAAACTAATTGTGGTTTATCATATCTCATTTTGGTGCTTCTGGAGTAGTTAGTACGTGCTAGAATTAAATTGCATACCCATTGCTATTCCCTCACCTTATGCCCATTCTTTCCTCAACTTATCTTTCATGTACCGAAATATTTAAGGGGGGTAGAAGATACCTCAAACTAGGTGTTATGCATCTTGATCCTTTGTAACACCCTGGCTATTCGGAAGCCAAGATGTCACCTAAAACATCTAACATACATCCATATTGCGGAAGAATTCGAATAAAATCAACTAATGATAGTATCAAAACAACCAAGACATGATGAAGGTATCCTTCCTTCACCAATTATAATTTAATTATTACAGTTCATCATTAACGAATGTAAGATAGAACTAAATTTAGTCTTGAACATGAATTTGATGTTGTGAACAAGTAGTGCGTGTCTACTCCCTCCCAAGAGCCAACATCAGGGGTTACCTAAAATAAACAAACAACGCAAGAGTGAGTCCACGACTCAGCAAGTACATATATCAATAAGATAATCATTCAATATGAATAAGACAAACTCATCATCAGGTTCGATCACATCACAACTGACTACATATGAAGACATGATATGAATGCTCAAAATCAAAGGAATGGACTGCACACATGCATATACCGGTATAGCCAGTGAAGCACCCGTCGGTGTTCACTCAAGCCCGCATCTTAACAAAAATGCGGGGATCCACTTCCCGTATGAAGAACGTTTCATACGGGTGTCCAACATTGCCCATCTTGGAGTTAATGGGTCTTACATGCCCATTCTGGAATTAATGGGTCTTTCAAATCCACTCCGTGGACGGACATGACAATGTCCAACACTGCCCACACTGGAATGGTGGGACTTGCAATCCACTTTCGTGGATGAAACATGCATAATGAATGCATAGAATGAAATACGAATATTGAAAGACATGATAACAAAACATGGATTCAACACATATGAAAGAACATAGACAATCCATCTTCTCTCGTATCATACAAAATCACAGCATGACCATATAAACATTCATCAATCACAATCATTAAGGGTGGCAATGTACTTGCCTTCCACGATGCGACGCGTTAGTCGGCAAAGGTGATACTCCTAAACCCGAGGCTTCACCTCCTAAACAAGTAAAATAATTTCAATAAGGACATAATATACCCAACACTACTAATCGATGTTAAACACTGCTTCCCTGATGACTCTAATCATTAATACAAAACTTAAAATGAAATCAGCAATTTCTGACATAACTTAATTCTGGACAGCAGCACGGTAATTGACATATCTATTGGTCTGGAACTCGGAATGAGGTGAGACCAATTTCCATGGATTCTTAACTGACATATCTACAATAGTCTGGTTGGGCAAAAGTTCAGATTTTGCCTCTAATAAAATTTGGCCCACGGCTCAAATCTGTTGACTGAATTAATAGACAGAAATATCGGCTAAATTAAAATATCCATAACTTTGTTGTACAACTCCAAATTGGACGTTCTTTAACAATCTGAAAAGGTTATGAAATTATCTACAATAACCTAGTTGGCACGACATTCATATATTGTCTTTAACAAAAAGTGGCACACGAGTCAAAATTAAAGATAGAAACCGACATACAAACTGGACAGACTGACATACAATCTGGACAGTCACAAAGAAAAGTGCATAACTTTTGATCTATAAATCCAAATGAGGTGTTCTTTATCAATCCTGAAAGCTAGTGATATCACCTTCAAAATTTGTTATGGGCAAGACCTCTGAATCACCTTCTAACTAGGCCATAAATCAACCTATATAGAGACTGCTATTTCTCGTCAGGATTCTGGACAGCAGATAATAAATCTATCATAACTTTTGACTCGAAAGTCGGAATGAGGTGATCTTGGCGGCCACTGAAAGCTAAGAACAAGACCTAAAGAACTCTAGAAGGTGGACAACTCAAATTCTGCATCTAAGATCACGAAACAGGCCACGCAACATTCAGGACAGAACTGAAATTCTAACGGCAGCAATTCAATCCAATCAAACTAATCGACTTCGCATCTGAAACAACCTAAACAGCGAGGGAAATCGATCATTACCCTTGTAGAACCATCGGAGATCGCTGATCAAATCCCACGAAGAAATTCTCCTTCAATCCTCTCTTCCTTCCTCTTCTTCTTCTTCCCACGGTCGCCACAAGCAGCAGGAAAGATGGCGCCGGGAGAGGAGCAGCAAGCGCGAGGCACCATGCACGCCGCTATCAGAGCACGGGGCTACTGTAGCACGGCGGCTACTGTAGCAAATGGGGCTAGGTTTGGTCCCTCCTCCCCTTGCCTTCTAATGGGCTGCCGCCCACTCATGGGCCTTGGGCCACTATGGCTGCTCCTCTTCTCGAATATGGGTTGGCGCCCATACTTCTCCTAAAATTCTGAATTTTAACTTATTTCCTCTCTAATCTTACAAAGATTCGATATCGAATAATCGGGTATTACATTCTACCCCTTAAATAGGATTCGACCGAATCCTCACACCGACCTCGCGAAAGGTCGCTTGCAACTAAAAATTAATAACGTGTAACATGTACTGATATGAACAAATCGAATAATGCTCGTGCATGCGAGCCTCCACTCCTAAGTGGTCTCTTTCTGACCGAGGACACCACAACATCTTGACGCAAATCGACGTCCGTCTTAACACTCGTCCGACACTTCCAAACTATACTCATCGGACGAGACTCGGCTGCAAGATCCTACTCGATGGTCAACGTTGCTAACGAATAACAAACTCCGGATCTCCGTACTCACCCACACCAAATGAAACCAAAAGTGAGTACAACGTGTAGGAATCCGAGACGGTCTTAGCGAAACGACAGCTATCGAAAACAACCCAAATGTATTTTGGGTTAACCTTCCCAAAGATACCGAACCACACGACAAGCACAAAGAACACGGAACTCTTATTCCGCCTCTCAATTGAACTCTTCACTGAAAACAAGGATCACCTCCTTTAACCGGAAACATACAATCGAATTCTTTTAAGCAACCTCTTTTACCGGCAAAACACATCTGAATAAGAAAGATTCACATCACAACTATACGTTACCAATGAATCAAGAGTAAAATCCAAATCAGAATTTCATCAAGAAAACTTTTCCACTTTCCAAGTGGCAAATTGCGAATAAACGTCCACGAAAGCCAAAGGGAGATCACTTGAATGCTCAAACCAAAAACTTCTTTTGTTTTGCCTGAATTGGAAAGAAGCAAACATGCCAACACAACACCAACTCACAATGCGAACACACCACCAACAACATAAAGCTCAAATGAGTAACAAGAAAACGCTTCAATACCCAAGGAAACATCTTTTTCTCAATTCCCTTTTAGGAATAAAATTTCTCTCAGACATTGGAATTGAATTCATCGCATACCACAGTGGCTCAAACCTCTTAATTTAACATCCTCAAATTAGGCTTAAACCGAAATACATCATCCACACCTTTGTGGAGAGACTCTATTGATTCCACTCAACACTCTGGACCACTCCTTCAATCGATGACATTAATTTGATAGAAGGCACCAAAGCCCTCAAAACCCATGCAATCTCATCACCTCCAACTTTCAAGAATAACACATCGAATCCTCGTTATACCCGCTCATGAACTACCTCGGAAGGGTTCTATCGACAATCATTCCACTACTCAAATACTTCAGTTTTCTATCTCCTCTACACACAAACCTTTGGGCGACCAAAAGTCTAGCATGAGAATAGAAAGCTCAAATTTAACCTCCAAGACCCTAGAACGAATTCTCTTATAACACATGGTGAAAACATCGGATTAAATCTCTAACATCCCCACAATTCGACATACACACACATTGACATCCTCACGAATCACTCACACAACATCGCAAAACTTTCCAATTGTGTTACTCTATAAAATTGATCAAGGTTTCCATACATTTGATAATCCGCAACATTTCAACATGAACCAAAGTTCTGAACTACACTATATCATAGGTTCTACTTAGTTGAACACTATATAGTTTTACTTGAAGCCACACATTCCATCTGAATCAACTTCCTCCAAGAGGTACAGGTCAAAACCAAATTCATCTTCTACCATTCCTCCAATAGCTTGGTAGCAAAATCTCACCACTACAATTACTTAACCACCACCACGATTGCCAAAATTACGCTTTGTAAAGATTTGCAACACAAAACTATTGATCCTTTCTCAAAGAAAGAGGCGAACAAGGACAAGTTTCACCGCACAGAAATGTTGCGCTCACAATGAGCCGCGAAACCAAAAGAAATAACTGTAATGAAGATCGGAAAACGAAAGTTGAGTTCACAAATGAGGGCACGCACCTCTAAAAGGAATAGCAAATAACCACCATTAAGAGAAATAGCATTGCGATTGAAACTCGACAACTCTTGAGTGAAAAGAGCAAAAGTTTATGAACAATTCGAATAACTACAAGTTACAAAACTTGAATCAAATTCTCAAATACTCCTCTGCACTCTTTCCTTTAACACCAAATTAATTCCTTGACTAACATCGCTTTGCCACAACGCATAAGATAAGATCTTTAGTCCAAACCACAAGGACTAATTAAGAACCAATGAAATTCTTCAATACGTCATATTTGTTCAGAACCGTTCAACTACACAAGAAACAAGAGATCCAAATAATCTCAATCACCAAACTCGAAACTTTTCCAATTACGGGATTTCATGAAAAACAAGCAGATTATTCTTCTCTTAAGGGAACCAACATAATTTTTTTCTTTAATTGCCGCTTCACGTTGCCAACTCAAACCAAAAATCCGTTAAGATTCAATCACATGAATCTCTTAAGAAGCAACAAGACAATTCAATACCTCAATTTATTTAAAATAATTTCAGCTACCAGCTGATTCAATAGCTCAAAGAAAATATCACGAAAGCTAAACTTGAAATATTCTCATCTGAACGATATCACCAAGGCGATCAAATTACTATGGGTATTAACATCAATTTCACAACAACAATTAGAAAACACTTCAAAAGACCCACGTGAAAGGAATGAGTTGATTCTTTCTCAAAAGAAGAGACAAATGGAAACGATTTTCACCAACTAGAAAACTCATCCACCACTCGCACTGAACATGGGACCAAGATAAGAAACCAATTAAGCAATGAACTCACAGAACATAAGTGGAGTCCACAGTTGAACGCATAAGCCTCGCAAGAAGAGAATATCGAACCTTAACAGATAAGAACAAATAAGTATTCAAAATCGAAGCACTTTCATCACTGAAGAACCATTGCAACTTTGTAACATATCGTTACTCGATAAGCTTCATTTACCACATAAAGCCTGAACCCCCAAAAGATCAAGAACACAAAACTTGAAACTTGATCATTTAGAAAATATCACCATGGGTGATCAAATTACTACGAGAATTAACCTCATTCTCACATTTTGACTATTTAATAACATCGACAACATACACTAGTACCAAGAGTCATCAAACTTTATTACTCCATCCTAAAACTTCCCAAAGGGAACACAAACCACAAGGTTGAAACAAATTTATTGTAACAAGATTATGCTAAGCAATATCCATATCATAAGGCACTAAAGCAAAGACTACTTACGAAATTAATCTACTCAACTATTGGTGTTGCTTAGCACCTTCTTCAATAGCTCATTAACAATCGATGATGGTATTAATCATGTGTGTACATACATTACTAATTCCATTTGCAATCACATAACCATATGTAAACATAGATTTACATTTCACCTTTGTTCGTAAATCATTTCAAAACATGATTAAAGATTCACTAACATAATTTTCTATAAACAAGGTTTCACGAATCGATACACCGGCACCCATCCGGTCCTTTATAGAAGTTTCAACAATTTTAGCATACCATGAAATAGATAAATCTAGCTCTTATGTAAGATCTATAGGTTCTGAACAGATATGGACAATCTTTATTTAACATACACCATGTATGAAATACAAGAACATTTCAAATTAATCAATTTTACTTTCATGGATGATAGTTAAGAATAATTGATTTGCACCATGCTAATAACTCAACTTGGTAACTCATAAGGTAACAATTTATTCGTTTAGTTATAACTTCTAATTTTAAGCATGGCAGAACATCACAAAAGAATCCTAACACCTTACTACAGCAAAAGAGAGACTTCAAACTTCAACGCTCGAAGTAATTCAAAAGAAACGCATAAAGCCAAAGCTTTCCATGCAAACAAACTTACAGCAGAAAACTCTCACTAACCAAGCTATCAAACGACTAAATGAGTCATTCTTTTCAATGAGAAAGAAGGAGCAACCATGAAAACATCAATCTTGCCAATTGACAACGACCACAAGTGGTAAAAGCAACTACAGATTGAAAAGCAATATTTGTTTGAGAGAACCAAGAGGGATCTATTGAAAACCACAAACTATCATGAACCACAAACCCAGGAGAAATTCATCAACCTCCACAGGACAAGAATTGCCAAATTCAGAAATGAAGGAAGAGAACAACTTTCTAAAGCAACTCACACTTAGCACCAAACTATGATACTGTTAACTACTCCTCTAACCACGTCTCGCGAAACAGTGGTGTAACCTGGTGAATCCCAGAGTAACAACCACGACCTCCACTTCTTATCATCCGATAACAACACGCTTCACCAAAATACTCAATTATGAATATACAAGATCATCTCATGACAATCATAGAATTAGTTCATAGATATTAAATATCATAGCAGATCATATATTACCAACAAGGAAGATAATACGTAGCAACTCAACAATTGCTCAACGAATTAAACATAACAATAGAAATGCGGAAGCAATAGATTCCCAACCCCACCTATCGTACACAAAGGTGTCATTTTAATGTTCTTCTATTAACCACGGACCTAAAGCCCGCTCGATACCAATGTAACACCACGGCTATTCGGAAGCCAAGATGTCACCTAAAACATCTAACATACATCCATATTGCGGAAGAATTCGAATAAAATCAACTAATGATAGTATCAAAACAACCAAGACATGATGAAGGTATCCTTCCTTCACCAATTATAATTTAATTATTACAGTTCATCATTAACGAATGTAAGATAGAACTAAATTTAGTCTTGAACATGAATTTGATGTTGTGAACAAGTAGTGCGTGTCTACTCCCTCCCAAGAGCCAACATCAGGGGTTACTTAAAATAAACAAACAACGCAAGAGTGAGTCCACGACTCAGCAAGTACATATATCAATAAGATAATCATTCAATATGAATAAGACAAACTCATCATCAGGTTCGATCACATCACAACCGACTACATATGAAGACATGATATGAATGCTCAAAATCAAAGGAATGGACTGCACACATGCATATACGCAGATAGCTAGTGAAGCACCCGTCGGTGTTCACTCAAGCCCGCATCTTAACAAAAATGCGGGATCCACTTCCGTATGAAGAACGTTTTATACGGTGTCCAACATTGCCCATCTTGGAGTTAATGGGTCTTACATGCCCATTCGGAATTAATGGGTCTTTCAAATCCACTCCGTGGACGGACATGACAATGTCCAACACCGCCTACACCGGAATGGTGGGACTTGCAATCCACTTTGTGGATGAAACATGCATAATGAATGCATAGAATGAAATACTAATATTGAAAGACATGATAACAAAACATGGATTCAACACATATGAAAGAACATAGACAATCCATCTTCTCTCGTATCATACAAAATCACAAAGATGACCATATAAACATTCATCAATCACAATCATTAAGGGTGGCAATGTACTTGCCTTCCACGATGCGACGCGTTAGTCGGCAAAGGTGATACTCCTAAACCCGAGGCTTCACCTCCTAAACAAGTAAAATAATTTCAATAAGGACATAATATACCCAACACTACTAATCGATGTTAAACACCGCTTCCTGATGACTCTAATCATTAATACAAAACTTAAAATGAAATCAGCAATTTCTGACATAACTTAATTCTGGACAGCAGCACGGTAATTGACATATCTATTGGTCTGGAACTCGGAATGAGGTGAGACCAATTTCCATGGATTCTTAACTGACATATCTACAATAGTCTGGTTGGGCAAAAGTTCAGATTTTGCCTCTAATAAAATTTGGCCCACGGCTCAAATCTGTTGACTGAATTAATAGACAGAAATATCGGCTAAATTAAAATATCCATAACTTTTGTTGTACAACTCCAAATTGGACGTTCTTTAACAATCTGAAAAGGTTATGAAATTATCTACAATAACCTAGTTGGCACGACATTCATATATTGTCTTTAACAAAAAGTGGCACACGAGTCAAAATTAAAGATAGAAACTGACATACAAACTGGACAGACTGACATACAATCTGGACAGTCACAAAGAAAAGTGCATAACTTTTGATCTATAAATCCAAATGAGGTGTTCTTTATCAATCCTGAAAGCTAGTGATATCACCTTCAAAATTTGTTATGGGCAAGACCTCTGAATCACCCTCTAACTAGGCCATAAATCAACCTATATAGAGACTGCTATTTCTCGTCAGGATTCTGGACAGCAGATAATAAATCTATCATAACTTTTGACTCGAAAGTCGGAATGAGGTGATCTTGGCGGCCACTGAAAGCTAAGAACAAGACCTAAAGAACTCTAGAAGGTGGACAACTCAAATTCTGCATCTAAGATCACGAAACAGGCCACGCAACATTCAGGACAGAACTGAAATTCTAACGGCAGCAATTCAATCCAATCAAACTAATCGAATTCGCATCTGAAACAACCTAAACAGCGAGGGAAATCGATCATTACCCTTGTAGAACCATCGGAGATCGCTGATCAAATCCCACGAAGAAATTCTCCTTCAATCCTCTCTTCCTTCCTCTTCTTCTTCTTCCCACGGTCGGCCACAAGCAGCAGGAAAGATGGCGCCGGGAGGAGGAGCAGCAGCGGCGAGGCACTGTAGCACGCCGCCATTGTAGCACGGGGCTACTGTAGCACGGCGGCTACTGTAGCAAATGGGGCTAGGGTTTGGTCCCCTCCTCCCCTTGCCTTCTAATGGGCTGCCGCCCACTCATGGGCCTTGGGCCACTATGGTGGCTCCTCTTCTCGAATATGGGTTGGCGGCCCATACTTCTCCTAAAATTCTGAATTTTAACTTATTTCCTCTCTAATCTTACAGCATTCGATATCGAATAATCGGGTATTACATCCTTATCCTTTGATCATGCATATAGTTTCTAAATTAAGTCAAGTATGTCATGTTACCCAAGTTGTATAAAACAAGAAGCATGTAAGCATGCATGTGAGTATTTGTGCTCTCACTAATCAAACTTAAATTTGTCTTAAAAATGACTGCATGTATGCATCCTTTCATGCATTCATTTGATGCATTCTTCTCCAAGTCGGGCAATTAGAACAGGAGAAGTGAGGTTAAGCGAGACCACCTTAAAATCCTTGCTTGACTTGTCTTTTCTACACTGAGTCCTGGTGTTGATACTAGAATACCATCCAACCAGTCCTTCTGTTCTATCGATCGATGTACCTTTCGGTCGACTGAGTGGAGCCGAGTCTTTCATACTACCAGAAGACAACGTGAAGCGTGATGTTAAATTATCTTCAAATCAAGAAAGGAAAGGTTAAACAAAGCAATGGAAAGGAAAATATGTCAAGAACGCCGATATCGCATCATGATCTTTCAAAGCACTATCTCTGAAGTAAATCAAGACAACAGATGGTGCATTTCGTTTAGAGTTGAAAAGAACCACCTAGAAAACACTTAACATAAGGACATTAGAAATCGTTCCACAAAGCTTCCCACTTTAGAACCTAAAACTTCTGAAGAACCTCTCTGGATTCAGATTTGAGTTCGGTTTGCGTCAAAATCCAAAAAGTGACTTCGTAACCAAAACCACCTAGGTTGCCACAGCCTTTCGTTCCGACTTCTGAACTACCGGAATCTCGGGACGAGATTCTGTTTAAGGGGGGGTAGATTTGTAACAACCCCAAACTAGGGTTTGTATTTCAAATGTATAAAAGTATTAAAGTTTAAAAAACTTTTGTTCTATCTCTTGGTCATGCTCTTGGTTTTCTAAAAAACTTGTGCACAATTTTAAACTTTGGATGTTTGTATTAAAGTTTGTGTTGAAATTTCAAATTTTTAAACTTAAATTCCATTTCTATTTTAATTCCAGAAAAATGTGTGAATGAAAGTTTCCAAAAATAATTTATTCAAATACTAGATTATTTATATTGAATTGTAAATATTTTTACCAAATTTTTAGAAGTGATTTTGACTTTACCAAAATTCAAATCAAATCACTAATGCAGTTTGAAAATAATTTAATTCTAACAAATTTTAGTATATAAAGTGTTTGCAACTATTTTTCCTAAGTCCCTTGTGAACCTCAGAATGCCCACAAAAATTTGCAGAATTTTTCGAATTTTATTTCTATTTCAATCGGCTAGGTCAAACTTGCTTAGTTTCGCAACTAAAACCCTAAATCTAATTCTAGCCTTGCATCACATTCGACCGGTCCCTTCGCAACCTGTGTCCGACCAACCAGCTCGCCCGAGCCACCCTCTCCCTCTCACTTACCAGGCCCCGTCATCGCATTCATCCTCCACGCGGCGCGCAGCTCGCGCCACCGCTCCCAACGCCACCGCCACCGCCTCGCGCATGCTTGCCATGCCATACCACCGGCCACCTCGCCGCCATGCCGTCTCCACCTCGCTACATCCGCCTTCTTCTACAAAAAGCCACCGAGAACCCACCTACCCGTGTTTCCCTTCCTCCTCTGCCCATTTTCTCCACCGAGCCCGGAGCCCGAGAGCAACCCCGCGCCGCCTCCAAGCGCTCGGCCGCCAGCGGTCCTCGACCACCCACGATCGTCACGGCGTGCCTTGCACCACGTTGAGCTCAACCTCCATCAATTCGGAGTTTATGCCGCCGTGGAGCTACGCACGGCCTTCTTCTCCGACCACGCCGCCACCGCCATTTCTAGCGCCACGCCTACTCCGGCGACTCCCTCTCCGATTCGTCCCTCCTGGAGCACCCTCTAGGCTCCCTTGATCTTCCCCGATCACTCACTTACGCTCTCTTTCTCTCTAGGAACCCCTCCTCGGTGACCACCTCGCGCCGCCGCAGGTTGCTGCCGCCGCCCAACTCCGCCACCTCATGAACACCATTGCTGCTAGAAAGAATTTGCTCAATTCGAATTTTTAAAAGAGAAAATTTCTGCGTTTCATCTGTTCTTCTTGTTTTGGGCTGGGCCTTTGGCCGAGGGGCCCAAGAGGGGCCTTGTGGGCCAAGGAGGGGTAGCCATGAAGCCCAAGGGGGGGAGCCGTGGGGCCCATGGCCCATTAGTGGCCGGCCAATATGGTGGGGAAAACCCTAGCACCTCCCCACCTCTCCCACTCCTCCTCCTTGTGGCCGCCGCCCCATCCTCTCCCCTCTCCTCTCCACCTTGCGCCTTCTCCCTGCCACGTTGCCTCCCATCCTGCATTCGCACCCTTCCCGCCGCCGGTTGCGCAAGGAATTGAGGAGGACAGCAGCTTGCTTGGGCAAAGGAGGTGATAAGGAGGAAGATCATCTTCTCCAAGTTTCTCCCACCTACTTCCTGGTTGCTGCAAGGGTAACGAGTGCCGGTTCTCATCATTTGATTAGTGGTAGATATGATTTGGATCGTAATTGGTTAGATTGATTTGCTGCGACTAGAAATCCGGTTCTGTCTAGATTGTTGCGTGGCTTGTTTCGTGATTTTAGAAGCCGAATTTGAGTTTTCCATTTCTTAGAGTTATGTAGGTTTTGATCTTAGCTTTCGGTGGCCGCCAAGAACACTGAATTCCGACGTGCGGATCAAAAGTTATGGTAGTTTTCGTCTCTGCTGTCCAGAATCCTAACGAGAATAAACTGTCAGTTTTGTCTTTTAATTTTGGATGTGTTAATGGAAAATTCAGGGCTTCCACCCAACTAGGTTATTGTAGGCCTTGGTCTTAGCTTTTGATATTGTTAAAGAACACCCAATTCGGAGTTGTAGATTAAAAGTTATGGCCGTTTCAATTATGCTGTTCTAATTGCTCAGTCAGATTCTGTTCTGCTGTTTCGTTTGACAGTTAGCAATTTAGTTTGGCCGAATTGGGTTATCTCGTCAACTACAAAGTTGTAGATATATTTGTTAAGCTCGTGTAGGATCTGGGCTCACCTCGTTTGGAGTCTCAGGTCATTAGTTTTGGTCTTTACCGTGCTGCTGTCCAGATGCAATTCTATGGTGCTGCTGGAATTTCAGACTTGAGGTTATGGCTATGTTTTGGGTGTGCAAGGGGGTAATTGTAGGATGTTAGGACGTGTCGAGTACCTTGTTGCTCTTATTTCATTTATTTTAATTGTTTAGGCAGCGAGGCTACGGGTTTGGGAGCATCGTCGTTGCCTGTGAACGCGTCACAACGCGGAAGGCAAGTACTTTGTTGATCTTAAGTGCTATGATTGTGAATGTTCATATGAATTTGTTGTGACACCTTGTGATATGATAGATGATGAACTGTCCACGTACTTTCAGATATGTTGAAACTATGCTAAGAGTTAATGCCTTTCATTGTTCATATTTATGCCATGCATCTTTAAATCATGTTTTATCCACGGGAGTGGATTGTAAGTCCCACCATTCCAATGTGGGCAGATTTGGACATTGTCATGTCCCGTCCACGGGAGTGGATAGAAAGACCCATCAATTCCAGTATGGGCATGTAAGACCCATCAATTCCAGTATGGGCATATTTGGACACCTGTATGAAACGTTCTTCATACGGGATTTGGATCCCCATACCTTTGTTAAGGTACGGGCTTAAGTGAACACCGACGGGTGTGTCACTAGCTATACCGGTATAAGCATGTGTGCAATCCATCCTTGATTACATTCATTCATTTCATGCATTCCTAAGTGTTCATTCGGCGTATATTCACGTTCCCTAATGATGATGCCTTGTTCATATTTGTGATTTGTTCTTTTCATCGCATTTGCCGAGTCATGGACTCATTCTTGCGTTGTTTGTTTATTTTAGGTAACCTCTGATGTTGGCTCACTTGGGAGTGAGTAGACACGCACTACTCATACACACCATCCTATTCAAGTTCAAGATTAAATTTAGTTCTATCCTACATTCGTTAATGATGAATTGTAATAATTAATTCCAAGTGGTGAAGGAAGGATACCTTCTCCCTGATAAGTTGATTTATTACTGCATGTGAACCTTCTTTATTGATGATCTGTAATAAATAACTTAGAAGGTGAAGGAAGGATACCTTCAACATGTCATGTTTGATTTAATACTACCATCAGATGATATCTTTATTTCATATTCTCCCGCATTGTGTAGATTGATAGATTAAATAGGTGGCATCTTGGCAAGGCAAAGGCAAGCAGTTTGATCATATCCACTCAATCCCATTACTTTTAAATTCTAATACTTTGTTTTACTTATACGTATGCATGTTTTTGTGTCAATGATTAATTTTGTCGATTAGAGGTAGTTAATCCCATTGCATTGTTGCCATGAAATTGTTCACCCCTGCCACTACCTTAGGAATATTATTCTCACTGGTGAATTAGAGCCCGTGAATAATTTAGGCATTTTATTTGTCTTTACGATATGATGCTTAGCAATGCTTAGATACCGGTAGAATTGGGCGGTTATCGACTTAGTCGATAATCTTGATCACATAAACTTATTATGACTCTATGTTTCAACCCTTATACTATGTTTATTTGTGAAAACTAAAAATGAAAACAAAATGATTTGGACTTGGGCACAATGGTAAGTTGGTGTGCTTTTGGTGTAATCGAATGGTGCCCAGTCATTTAAGGACCGAGTTACTCGCGCCACACGTCATCGAGCATTTTTGCGTATAACCACACTAGAGGGTATGGGACCTCTCTTGACTTAGTACTTTGGCGTGTATTGGTTCCAGTCGTAGGAGGTCGCAGGAGGGATGGTGCCGAGCATGGTAGTTGTCCAAAAGCTTTACCCTTTGTGGGTAGTTGTCTTTCGGCTTTACCATGTAAGCGTATGGATTTCTATCCATACGAGCGCTCGTAGTTAATACACAATATTGGAAAACGTCTTGTTAGACTTAGCCGTGTCTGCATACCAAAGGAAGTATGCTAACCGTGATCGTGGAAAGGCGGTCTAAAGTGTGGGTACATTGGTACACCCTGCAGGTTTGATCTATTCGAATAGCCTCGCCCTAGGTTATGGACACGCTCGGATACGCCCCGTGAGAACTAGACTACAACATTTAATTAAAACTTGATGGGTTGGTATGAATGGATGTTCATACTATTATTGTGGTGACTAATGGGTTAGTCACTTCCAGGTTGTCTTTATTGTTGTTATTAATATTGTATCGCTGTTATTTCAACAATTACAAACAGTTTGTCAAATTACTTTGAATCTATTACATTATTGCAAATGAAAACTTGCTTTATGCTAAAAGTAAGTCCAGAGCCCCCTCCACTTAAATAAAGCTTGCATGTAGTTAATTATAGTTCTGTTACCCTTACACGTTAGTCTTGCGAGTACAAAAATAATTTTTGTACTCAGCTGCTTTGCTTAATGTTTTGTTGCAGAAAGAAGGTAAGCCCCAAGGGCTTCCTCTTGTGAGATGTGTCATGGGTTTGACGACTAGCTTGGCGGCTGGCTTGGTTGCCTTGTGGGTAAAGGCACACTAATTGGCTTTTGTTTATCGCCATCTTATGGCACTTTTGCTTCCGCTGTTTACTTAGTTATTTGTATGTCTTTTGGCCGGTTGGCCCTTGTTGTATTAAATCTCTATATTGTATGTCTTTTGTTAGACCTGTTGTATGGAATTGATGCATAATTTTGTAACAGGGTATGTATAATGCATTTCTGGGAAGTATACATATCTCGAGGTTTGGTTTATTTGATTTGTGATGCTAGGGTCAATGGAAGGCTAAGCATTACAAGTCGAATAAACCGGAGTCCTCACAACCATTTAACAGAGAAAAAGCTCAAGCGCTAAGGGACTAATAAGAGTGTACCTGAGTTCGAAGAAAGCAAGGAGATAGTAGGAGGAGCTCCAGCGACCAAAAGCTTGCTGGAGATGAGGAAGAAGGCAATTCCGGCCTCAAAGAACAAGTTCCCACTTTGACCTCCTCTGTGAAGTCAAACAAAATGAGTTAGGGAAATGCTCAAGGTGACCAAATAAAAAAGTTGACAAAACAAGAATCTCAAGTGAACCACTGGAGCTCGGATGGCCTTGAGGAGCTCCAAAGTCCGACAATGGTGAGGGGGTGCTCTCGGGTGTTGTGAGTAAAAGAACACAGAGAGGAGCTCGGGTGGGCACAATAGTGTCTAAAAGGAGCTAAGGAGGAGCTCAAGGAACCTAAATAGTCGAGAGAACAAAGAGGAAGCAAGTGAACCTGAAGTCAAAAGGTCTCTCGCCATGGAAGTACATGAAATGACAAGGCAGTGGAAAAGATACTTTGGCGGAAAAGGTGTTGACATGTATTAAAGGTTGGCAAGAAAGAGCCGTTGACAAGGGCATGAAATGACAAGGCACCGCTCTAAATCGCCTAGTTTCTAGCACACACGCATGCGCGTCAAAACTATGATGACCAGTCCCCCAGAGGTCCCACCACTGCTGAGGCAACCCGAGGAGGACTAGACAAAAGAACACAATGGTTGGGGAGAGTTAGATTTGAGTTGAGGAGGTCTTACCGGTTGGATTTGAAATAAAGGGCTCCAATTTTAAGAAGTGATCGGAGGTCTTAATGCACAAGGAGGTCTGAGGCACAGATCAAAGGATGGACGACCCACGATCACCAAGGTGCAACAGAGGTGGTCTCGAGGGTGTTCCTGTGAGGAAGGCTTTGAGGAGGTCTTCGAAGATGACTTAGGGTGGCCTTTGCAAAGGCGCAAAGGGTGGTCCAAAGGGAGGCCCGAGAGGGTGTTCTTTGCAAAAAGGACACGAGGTGGTCGTGCGGGTGGGAGGTCTTTTACAAAGACATAGAGGAGGTCTTTGCGAGGTCCTACGAGGATCTAAGGGAGGTCTTTTGAGGTGGTCTTTGCAACAACACCGAGGTGGTCTTGGATGGGTCGGAGGTCCGAGAGCTCCCGAGATCGCAACAGAGAGCAAAGATCCAACGGCCGATGTTGATCACACTTAAAGGACCGAGCCCGAGGTGGTCTAGTCGCTTTGGTTCGACCAAGTCCGCAGGTCGAGCCCAGTCCGAATCGAGCCCACCTAAGAGGTGGACTAGGTATGAATTAAGCTAAAAATTTTGAAGAATTTGTAGAGGTAGCAAACTAACTCCAAAATTTATGAAATTTTTATAGTAGCTTGTGACTCTAGGATCGACCTTGTATAAAATATTCAGAGATTTTATGCAAAGCATTTTCTCTAAACATTCTTCAAGGTCTGAGCCAAGGTTTGACGAAAGGTCCAACTGGTTTGACTGCCTCTTAAAATATTCAAACAATTTCTAAAAATTGTGAAATTTTTCAGAGGGGTCACACACCAACCCTAGAACTTAGGAAAATTATTTCCAGTGGACGATCACTAGATTTGACAAGGGTTGGAAAAGAAGGGTCATGACTTTAGTCAACTGGGGATTTTGGTTTTTGAGTTCTCACAATTCCATTACAAGAATTGCATAAAAGTTCAAAAACTTCAAGATGCAAGAAAAGTTTTAAATTTTACTGATTTTCTTACATTTGAAACACAAACCCAAATTTGGTGTGATACAAAACCTCCTCTACAAAAATCTCGTCCCGAGATTTGGCTCACTCGAAAAAGAGGGATGGGCATCCAACACAAGGACTGAGCATGTCTTCCAAGACTTGCTGACTGCTCCATCCGACCATCGCTTTGAGGATGATAAGTTTAGTGGAGGAAGGATGAGTTCCCATAGCCTCTTGCAAACTATGCCAAAATTGAGAAGTGAACACAAAACCACGATCCAAACAATCGTCTTTGGCACTTAGCAAGCTTACGATCCTTGAGACATAAAGCTTAGCCAAGTAATCGATTTAATCTTGGTTTTGATCGGTAGAAAATGTGCCATTTTAGTCGACACGGGAAACTTACCAGTCCAGATAAAACAAGGATTGACAGATCGAGAGATCTTTTTTATTCTAAGGGTGGTGGGGCAAGGCCGTTGTTAGTCGGTGGAGCGATTTGTCCGGTCAATTCCGCCAACAATGGGATCTCACCGCAACCACCTATACTGAGTCATCCTCCGCAGCTAGCTTTTAGAGGAACCAAGGCCATTCTCGCCAGGAGCAATTTGTCCGGTTACTCCACTCAACGAACGAGACTGGCTTGATAACTAGCTATACGGAGTCATCCTCCGTAGCTAGTTGATGAGAGGCCGCGCCGCTTAGGCCACGAAGTTTGAGGCAATAATCGGGATGAGATGCCCTGGATTTATCGGGAAGGAAATGTGCCACTCAAGTCAAAAGCACCACTAGCCCCGACTGGGCACAATAACATCCTTTTCGCTGATCGGGAAGGAAGAGGCGCCCCAAAACAAAGTCTTACACAACATACCCAATCGCACAAAAGTGCTATCCTATTACATTTTCCAAAGGACAAAGACTTAGTGGATACAATTTCCACTAGTAGTTCCTACACCTAGATGTAGTCATCCTCGTTGAAGTTCACAGGAACTCGTCCAAAAGATGAGCCCCAAGTGATCCGGTGTCTAGTGGAGACAAAGGGTTGAAGAGGCGCCTCAGAGATCCTAGCAAAAAAACATGACCTTCCGGAGGATCGGACCTCCGGTTGTGAGGAAATCCTACTGTCATGCGGATTTGGCGGTGCGGTCCATAGACAGGCACTGGCCCTGTCACTTTCGGAAGTCGAAACCCAGGTGGTGCTGCAGCAGTTAGGGAGGTCTCATTGGCGCCATAAAGCACATTGTGAGGAACGCGGCTCATGCTAACCCCGATCCCGAGGTACTCCTGGCCTCTCGAGACGACGCCGAAGTTTTCGATACCAAACAAATTGCAGCGGTGAACTTGGTCCATGATATGGACCAATCTCGCCAACTGGCACACTTGATGGTCTTCTCCAAACTTGATCTCAGTGAACATGTTTATGTCTGCTTCAGGACCCCTATGCGGGAAATGGTCGTAGGGCGGTTGAGACAATTCCGTCAAGTCATGACGAAGTTGGCTCATAACCCTGCTGGTAGCTTCCTGAATAGCCATGGCTTCAGAGGTGGCGTGAACCCGGAAACAGTAGGGGATACTGCCGGTCACTAGTCTTGCGATGACGTTGACCACGCATCGATATTCTTCCATTCCAGGTCCCCGGTCCCGACGGTAGATGGCATACTCTGGGTGGTAGGTGAAGTTGGCGCACCACATCATATCTCGCAGCAGTGCAGGATACCCGTCCACGTACTCCGCACGCGTCTTCTTGACCAAATACCAGCTACCCATCTAAAGCATACAAGGACAAGGTAGGTGAGCAAAAGTTAGGAATCCAATCAAGGTTGGGGTGGGAACAGATACTATGATAGATAAGGGCCAAACTCGAAACTAGAGGCAAGGAAAACAATAACTGCAAGGAAATGAACTTAAAAGCTCAAAAACAAACACAAAATCAGCACAAGGTCTCAATCACAAGACCAACTTCCTGATACGACTAACTTGTATTGATAAAACGAGCAATCGGTTAGGAAGATAATTTCAACATGCAACTCAAATTCTAACATGACTAAATAGCATGGCAAAATCACTAATAATGGTGTTAGATACTTAGCCAACTATTATCACTTCTTTCCCCTTTTATTCCCACAAGTTTTAGTTGAGTTATCCTCTCATCATCTACCATATTTAGAACCTTTGAGCTTGCTGTCCTAAAATTGACGCTGGTGTCCAGATTTTGCATCCAAGCTCCTAGTCAAAATTTACCATTCCAGAAGCTTCAAAACCTTGTAGAAGGCAGCCAACACTTCAATTTGCCAAACTCATTGGTTCCTAAAACCCAAATTAAATGATAATGACTATCTTTTAGAAGAAGATGAGAGGAAAATAATTTTAAAACTCAAACTAGAGCAAGATGAGAGAAGAAAGCTAAGATAGGTAAGGAGTAAAATTTGAGAATTACTTAAGCCTTCATAAACCATTGGACACTTCGAAAATAATTTTTCAAATCATCCTAAAGACGACCAAGCTAGGGGTTCATGCCTGGTATGGCTCTGATACTAAGCTTTAGGAGACCCGGTTTATTTAGCTTGTAATGCTTAGTCCTCCATTGACTCTAGCATCACAAACAAAATATACCGTGCCTCAAAAATGTATACTTCCTGCACTGCAGAAACACACCTCTTACAAAATATTGCATCAATTCCATACAACACATATAACTAAAGCTCAAGCTATACAAGCAAAAGACATACATAATAGTTATTACAAAGGAGACCAACCGGTCCCCAACAAGCTAAAGAGTTAGAAATAACAATGAAGCAAAATGCCATAAGATGGCTAAGACAAAGCTAACCGGTTTGCCATACACACACAAGGCAATCCGACCGCCACCAAGCTAGTCGTCCACACTACAAAAAACTCACCAAAGTTGAACCCTTGGGGATCAACCTTCTCGCAACAATTAAGCAAAGCAAATGAGTACAAAAATGTACTGTAAGACTTACGAGTAACAAACCTAGATACTACTACATGCAGGCTTTAATCAAAGGAAGGCTCAAAGGTTATTTTCAAAGATAAAGCAAGTTTTATTTGCAATAAGTAATAGTTTGAAGGCGCTTTTAACAATCTGAATTTTATTTGCATAAATAATAGCGAGACAATAATGTAATAACATAACAACAACCCGAGATGACTAACCCAATAGTCATCACAACAATAGCACGAATTACCCATTCGTACCACCCATGTCAAGTTTTAATTTAAAAGGTTGTAGTCTAACTCTTGAAAGACCTTGCCAAGTGTGTCCATAACCTAGACGAGGCTATTCGAATAGTTTGAACCTCGCAGGTGTACCAATGTACCCACACTATAGACCGCCTTTTGCCAAGATATTAAGAACACTTCCTTTGGTATGCCGCACGGCTAAGTCCTACGAGACATTTCCAATGGATTGTTAATCAAGAGCCGCACGTATGGGGTTAACCCTTAGTGATCTTCCGTGAAATATGGATCACAAGAACTCATACGTGGAGTAGCATACACCGCCTCGCGGTGCTCCTCCCTACAAACTTGTCCATGTTGCATACATCCCATATGCAACCCACCACGCGACTCATTAATTAACACCCCAAAGTACTTAGTCAAGAGAGATCCCATATATCTCTAGTGTGGTTAGCACGCAAGAATGCTTGGTTTAGTGTAACAAGATGTTCGGTGCTTGTTGACTCGGGCACCATTCCAGTCACACCCAAAAACACACCATCTTACCATTGTGCCCAAGTCGAAATCATTTTGTTTTCGGTTTTAGTTTTCACAAATAAACAAGGTACAAGATGCCAAACATAAGCAATAATAAGTTTGTGTGATCAAGGTCATCGACTAAGTCGATAATCGCCCAATTCTACCAAGAACTAAGCATTGCTAAGCACCATATCGTAAAGACAATAAAAGACTATAAATCATTCATCTGGCTCTAATTCACCAAAGAGGATAATAACCTAGGCAGCGATGTGGGTGAATAATTTTAGGGTAACAATGCAATGGGATTAACTACCTCTAATCGACAAAATTAATCTTGACACAAAGAAGCATGCATACTTAGTTTTTGCAAACAAGATATTAGACTTTAAAAGTAATAGGAGCAATATGATCAAATGATGTTACACCGCTTGCCTTGCTGTGATTCGCTTAGTTGCTGCAGAGGATCACTCACGCAATCAACACGATCGTCGGAACCTATCGAAAGAACGAGAAAATCCAATAAAAACGAAGAACACTGAAAGAAACTCAAGAGCCAAAGTCATCCAAAATCGATGAAATTTGTACAGTTGGTAGAGCATGATTTTAAATGAATTTACCAAAAAGAATCATTTGATTTGGATTAAGTATGTAAAAGTTATGACCTAATAGGTTCAGTCTGCCAGAAAAATCAAAATTAATTACTCTCTGTTACTGTTCATGGCATAATTTTCCAGAAAGAATTTGAACTTAAAATTTTTATGGTAGGTACATATTGACATCCTAAGGTTAGCAAAACTGAGTTTACTTTATTTGGAGTTATAATGAATTTGTTATGATTTTTCTAAGTTGTAAAACTAGTGTATCTTTAATTTCAGTGGCAAAGACCATACTACAACCTATTCTGCACTAAAGTACATTACTAGACGATTTTATCAAAGTTTAGTTTGCTTAGTTTGGAATTACAGGAAAAAGTTATTCATTTCTCAAATTTTAATGAGTTTCTAGACAATATTTTATGTTGAAGCAAGTTAATACAGTTTATACCATTTTCTGCTACAAAACAGCACCTAAACATATTTTTGATTAATGTTTAAGTAAACCGGAATCTAACATAATTGAAATTATCTAAAAAGGAGCTAAAATGGAATAGTTATGCATTTTTGAAATTTAAAACACCAAATACTTTGAAAATCACAGCCTCTGGGTGGTCCAATGTAACTAACGAAAACGTGGAGGTCGGAACCGTCGATTTAGGATCCAATGGCTCTAGAGCACGTGAGCACAAAGACACCAGTCACAAGCACACAAGGGAGGTCTTGACCGTGAGATCAAAATCGCGCCTAGAGCTCCACCAAGAGCTCCTAAGGGTAAGCTCTAAGAGAGAAGGTCCGATGGTGAGATCTCGAAGGAGGAGAGGTCCCGCGGCCAAGATTTACCGAGGAGCTCTAATCGCCAAGGTCTCCACCGATGGATTTAGATCCAACGCCCACAGGAGATGGGACATTCGGACTTCCCGAATGCCTCACCAAGTCCGCCACGGATCTCAAAAGGAACGGCTTTTATCAAAATCACATTCGGAGGTCCGAATGTTCACCAGATCTGAGCCGCAGATCTAGAGATGAACGACATAAGAGGATCGGAACGTTAGAACTCTAAACGCGCCGAGGAGGTCTAGCCCGTTAGATTTAGATCTAACGGTCCCAGAGCTGAGGGGAGGTCCTAAAGCTAAGGATCTAATGGAGGGGGTCCTAGACGGTCAAGATCTCTAGGGGGAGGTCCTAAACGGCTAAGATTACAACGAGGGAGGTCCTGGGCGATAAGCTAAAATGGTGAGGAGGTCTTGGGCGTCTTAGATCTAGACTAGGGAGGTCTCAACGGTCAAGATTTACCTGTGGTGATCTTGAGGGTTTAGATCTCCATGAGGAGGAGGTCCTCGAGGTTTTCTTTGCAAAGGCCAAAGGGTGGTTTTTGCAAAAGGACCTCGAGGGTGGTTCAAGGGTGGTTTTTGCAAACGCACTGTGGGAGATCTTTACTAATAGCGAGAGTGGTCCTAACGCCCGATTAGATCTTAGGAGGTCTTTGACGGCCATGATTTAACCTAAGAGTGTCGGAACTTAACGACACGCACATTTTGCCGACAAGAGCTGTATTTAATGCTAATGATTAGACTTAGGACAATAAATGCTAATCATCGTGCTCTGGGCTTGTCCGAGTATCGACACGACAAGAACCCGAGTGCAAAGAAAGCTCAACGCCGTGATGTGGACCATGCCAAATGAACAAAGGGTAGGGATGGGTCTAAAATAGCAAGGTGGACCTAAAGGTACCAAAGGCCGTGCTAAAAATCTTTCTACCTGATGCTAGCCGAGATGACCACGGCGACAAAATACGCCAAAAATGCATAACTGAAGTAGCCGCACCATTTAACAGAGAAAAAGCTCAAGCGCTAAGGGACTAATAAGAGTGTACCTGAGTTCGGAGAAAGCAAGGAGATAGTAGGAGGAGCTCTGGCGACCAAAAGCTTGCCGGAGATGAGGAAGAAGGCACTCGCCTCAAAGAACAAGTTCCCACTTTGACCTCCTCTGTGAAGTCAAACAAAATGAGTTAGGGAAATGCTCAAGGTGACCAAATAAACAAGTTGACAAAACAAGAATCTCAAGTGAACCACTGGAGCTCGGATGGCCTTGAGGAGCTCCAAAGTCCGACAATGGTGAGGGGGTGCTCTCGGGTGTTGTGAGTAAAAGAACACAGACAGGAGCTCGGGTGGGCACAATGGTGTCTAAAAGGAGCTAAGGAGGAGCTCAAGGAACCTAAATAGCTGAGAGAGCAAAGAGGAAGCAAGTGCAACCCGAGTCAAAAGGTCTCTACCATGGAAGTACATGAAATGACAGGGCAGGTGGAAAAGAGACTTTGGGGGGAAAAGGTGTTGACATGTATTAAAGGTTGGCAGTAAAGAGCCGTTGACAAGGGCATGAAATGACAAGGCACTGCTTTAGACTGCCCTAGCTCTAGCACACACGCATGCGCGTGAAAACGATGATGACCAGTCCCAGAGGTCCCCCTAGTTAGTGAGGGAACCCGAGGAGGACCAATCAAAAGAACACAACGGTTGGGAGACTTAGATTTGAGTTGGGAGGTCTTGACGGCTGGATTTGAAATAAAGGGCTCCGATTTTAAGAAGTGATCGGAGGTCTTAATGCACAAGGAGGTCTGAGGCACAGATCAAAGGATGGACGGCCCACGATCACCAAGGTGCAACAGAGGTGATCTGGAGGGTGGTCCTATGAGGAAGGCTTTGAGGAGGTCTTCAAAGACGACTTAGGGTGGTCTTTGCAAAGGCACAAAGGGTGGTCCAAGGGGAGGCCTGAGAGGGTGTTCTTTGCAAAAAGGACACGAGGTGGTCGTGCGGGTGGGAGGTCTTTTACAAAGACACAGAGGAGGTCTTTGCGAGGTCCTGCGAGGATCTAAGGGAGGTCTTTTTGAGGTGGTCTTTGCAACAACACCGGAGGTGGTCTTGGACGGGTGGGAGGTCCGAGAGCACCTGAGATCGCAACGGTAGAGCAAAGATCCAACGGCCGATGTTGATTGCACTTAAAGGACTGAGCCTGAGGTGGTCTAGTCGTTTTGGTTCGACCAAGTCCAAAGGCCGAGCCCGAGTTTGACTCGAGCCTGACCCAAGAGGTGGACTAGGGTTTGAATTAAGCTGAAAATTTTGAAAAATTTGCAAAGGTAGCAAACTAACTCCAAAATTTATGAAATTTTTACAGTAGCTGGCTGACTCTAGGATCGACCTTGTATAAAATATTCAGATGTTTTTATGTAAAGCATTTTTCTCTAAAAATTCTTTAAGGTGCTGAGGCAGGGATTTGACCAAAGGTCCAACTGGTTTGACTGCCTCTTAAAATATTCAAAGAATTTATAAAAATTATGAAATTTTTCAGAGTGGTCACACGCCAACCCTAGAACTTAGAAAAATTATTTCCAATGGATGATCACTAGATTTGACAAGGGTTGGAAAAGAAGGGTCATGACTTTAGTCAACTGGAGATTTTGATTTTTGAGTTCCCACAATTCGATTACAAGAATTGCAGAAAAGTTCAAAAACTTCAAGATGCAAGAAAAGTTTTAAATTTTACACATTTTCTTACATTTGAAACACAAACTCAAATTTGGGTTGTTACATTATTGCATGCAGTAGCCCTACGTGCCGATCATGTATGAGGCATATGTTGGGATGGCCTTGCACAACAGAAATCCTTACATTCTTCGGGAACCATAGCCAGCTATCCATGTTCTCGCTTTCAACAAAAGCGAATGCCACGAAAAGAACTTGATTGTTTCCGTCCGTCGCTATTGTAGTCGTGATTCAGCCCTTGTACCTCCCAAATAAGAATATACCATCGATGCACAAGATTGACGACAAAGGTCTTAATGCATTGATGCATGGACCAAAAGCGAAGAATGCTCGCTGTAGTACCCTCTTATTGGGCCACTTCGAATGCGTGGCGTCTTGAATGTCGATATGAGTGCCGAGATTCCTGTCTTGTATGACTCGGAGTTGCCTAGGGAGGTTGTGGTAGGAATCCTTGAACGTGCCGAACCTTGATTCCAATGCCTTCTGTTTTGCCCTCCAAGCCTTGGCATAACTAATAGTATACTATAACCTGGCCTCAATGGCCCGAATGATAGATCGTGGCTCAAAATCTAGATTATCCACGATCTCACCGTACATGAGGTTGGCGATGAAACCTGATGACAGTTTGGTGAGGATCGCTGTCGACTCGGCGATGACGCATGTGAGGGACCACTATAGAGCACTTCCGGTAGGTGTCCCACTTAGGCTAAAATGCGTGCACTCACCAAGGGCATCCTCTATGCCGCACTTCACGTCATAGCATCTTGGGGTAGACTTGACGACGGTGAATGTGCGCCGCACCGACAATACCTGCACTTGACCGCATCTGCGCACGCCTCCTTGCATTTGTACATAGCTCCTAGTCCGACTCGCCCGTCGCACTCCCACAAAGACACGGAGCCTTCGTTGACGACGAGGTTGTCGAGTGGTATGTGTTCCACTCGGATGGAACCACCCATCGGTCCACATCATCCTCGTCATCTAACCTTCATCTTGGACAATGCCATGTAGTCCCGGTCCTTCGAGATCCATCCTTTGCACTAGGGCTTCCACTCCTCACCCTCGTCGGAAGCCACTAGCTTGTCTCACTAAAGGAGATACTTCAGCATAGTCTTCATCGACAAAGATCGGCAACCCCTTTCCTTTAGCCATTGTGTGCGCGCGCGTTGGAGTCCCCGACTTCTTCTTCGGTGTCGCAGAACCCTTCTTGTTCACCACGATGCTTTGAGTGGGTTTGGCATATGCCCGAAAGAAGGACCAATTTCCACCCTCTCCTCGCGATGCGTACATATGACTGCCATGAATTTGTTCCCTTTAGTTGCACTAACTCCCAATACGTGGGCTGTCCTGCCCGGGGGGCAAGGCAACTCAATGTCAGATCGTACACATCACGGTCCACTTGGAACGTGTGGAACAACCACCGCATCACAAACACCGAATGTACGCCGCCGTGTCTTGGTAGGGGCACGCCCACCGATCGAAATAACACAAATCAATTCCTTCGGGACCCTCCATAATAGTCCCTCGACCATAATAAATTTTGAAATTGGCAACGTCAGACATATTTGACGCACTATAATATGAGGAACATTTACATGATTAACTACATATCTAAAACTATACAGCCCACCAAAAAATATTATGTAAAACGTACTGCACTACATAATCGTACATCAAAAACAATGTAATCCATTCTGTTAAAAAAATTACATGAGAGGTGAGTAACCGGACAAACAGTGTGTCGACGATCAAGACGTCGATCTTACGAAAATAGAAAGGAGAAAATGACGTGGGAAATCTCAGGGAATAATGGGACTGCTCTTTTATTAATATGAACTGGAATTTACAAGGTATATCCTATGGACTCTGCTTGCCCTCTTGCTAACTCAGAACTATTACACGAATCTATGGCTTGTGCTTTTTGTCTTCCTTCTTCTGTTGCCTTTTACCTCCCCCCTTGATCCGCCCAGGTTCCATCTTTAAATAGCCCTCGAAGAGGTGGCGCACGGAGAAGGCGCTCATGCGGCGTTGCGTCTGGTCGGAGTCAAGTGACGGTTGATACAGAATCAACCGTTTGGCGGTTATATGTCTATGAAACATATAACCGCACGGAGGTTGTTCACTGGTGTGTCTTGGATAAGATACGTCGTATGGAATATGCACGTGTTCCATTCATCATACGGTAGAGAATATACCTTGGAATCAGCTCTTACCTTCTACGAGCAGTTCTCCTGGTCGGAAGCTTGGCTTGGGCCTTCGTCCGACCAAGGTACCCATTATGTAACCTCTGGAATCTCTACGACCAGTGAGGTCGTGTACCTCAAAGGTTACGACCATGAAGACGTATGGTCTTTTATATATTAAAGATAATATATAGAGGTTTTAATCCTCGTCAGCTAGCCCCCGAACTTTAAATGAATAGGTCGTGTGAACACCTTTCTTCCGATGAAATCGTATCGGGATGACGCTTATTAAATACAAAGGCATTTGAAGCGGTTTGTATTCACTTTAAAGTTGAGAACTTTGCCTTGGGATTTGAAGAGTTTCGTGTCCGTTGGACTTTTTGGGTAACTCCTTATTACGGTTTAGGATTTTCAAGCTTATAAAACCCCTTTATAAACTTAGGGTTTTTCACTTCCTCCTTTCTTTTCTCATCTTCCGAGTAAAACTACCTCCGACCTCCTTTGCTTTTCTCACCCAAAAGAACCTAACCATGTCGGACTAAATCACCAACCGGTCGGTTTCACCTAAGTGAGAAAAGTTGGAGAATCTGGAGAAGATCGGGATGCTCCCAAAGGCAAGGATGTGATTTCTTGAGATCCGCGTTTGGGAACATTCCCAGCAAAGGAAGATGGAGAAATTCCTGTTTTTCTCGCATATATCGAATGCGATTTCGCTACCAATTCACTCCTTCCTTCCTCAAGTTTTGGAGTATTATGGAGTTGAATTGGTGAATCTGGCTCCCAATGCCATCGCCAATCTCAGTATTTTTATCTATCTCTGCGAAGCGTACTTGGGGATTCCAGCAGATCTGGATCTATTCAGGTACTACTACAGGATGACAAAGTCCGGAAAAGCGATTGGGACGCCTGGAGAGTGCACCTTGCGTCTCCATGATGGAAAAGCTGATGAGTACATTTTTATGTACTCAAAATCTTCGTGGTCGTCGTGGAAGAAGAGCTGGTTCTATATGAAGATCACGAAGAAAGACAACCTTTATTATTCTGGTAAGAAGGCGGTCAAGAATCCGAGATGGCGCTCCTCTACAGAGAAAGAGGGAAATATAGGGAAATGGGCTGAAGCAATCAAGCTTCTTAGTGTCAAAGGTCTAACATCTTGGCATGTGGTGAAGGATTTTTCCACGCGCCGGGTTAGCCCTTTGAAGGCCCGAGCACATAAGATGCTCTGGTACATTGGTCGTGATGATACGACCAGAGATTCTAAAAATGGTAAGCCATTAACGATTCCGACCAGTTTTCCTATCTTAGTTAATTATTTCCGTATCCTTAAATCTTTCATCTTACCTTTACAGCTCTATCTTCTGATGAGATTAGAAGCCGGATCAAGATGATCTGCGCCGGAGAGCCTGACGATAAAGCTAGTTTCTCGGATCTTAGCGGTCGTTTCACAAGAAAGGATTGAAAGACTTAAGGTAAAAATATCAATCTATTGTCTTATTGACGTACATATTATTTTTGATCGGTATACCATAAATCCTCTTTGATGTGTAGTCGGTTGGGTTGAGAATCAACAAGGTCAGCGAAAGATGTGAGCCAATTGATGATCCGATCTCCTTCGACCACAGATGTAAGCCTTCCGAGGTAGGTAACCGAACACAAATAATATTTTGATAAATTATGTTTATCGCCTAACTATCTTTGATGATGAATTTAGGCGGTCGTCGTACCTTCCAAAGAAGGTCATGAGAACCTCCGGTGCCTCACGAGGCCATCGTTGTGGAGGTAGACGAATCTACATCTACCGACCCGGCGATCGTGGACCTCGACCAAATGTTCGCGGATATCGCTCCGATTTTCGATCGGTGGATGTGCAAGATCTAGTCAACCCTACCGGTTTAGAACCGTGAAATCGGTTGATAAGAAGAGGAAGGTCGTAGCAACAAACTTCACTGATGCGCTACAAAGGGTAAATTCGGAAAAACAACAAGGTATATATATAAAATGAAGAGGTCGTATTTATACATACCTTGGATCTTCCTTACCTTCTCTCTCTCGCTTTTAGATCTTACGGTGTTCGGTCGTGTCCGATCAGAGCACCCTCGGGAAAAAGTTCCCGAGGTAGAGGTGGTCGTGGAGACTCGACCGTGATACTCCTAAAGCAAAACTACAGTGGATGAAGTAGCAAAGAAGCCCCGAGCGGGTTTCAAAGATCTGCTCAGGGATCCTTTAGTAATCCTTACTCCTTCTCCTGAGGTAGTCATCCCAGAGACCCTCAACGAGTTCCACCTCCTCCAGAAATACTTCTCGTGTTAACAAATTCCCTTTTTCTCCCGATTTATCGAGGATAAGGAACTTGATGAAGCACGGGAAAGATATCGGACCATCAAGCCAAGATTGGTTCAGATACAATCTTCTCGAATATAATGATATGGCAATTCGTAAGTGTTCTACGACCATCCTTACAACTCTTTCTTTTGCGGTTTCTTTGAAAGCTTGCTAAAGAAAGGAATTTTTGTTTTGTAGCATTTGGTGAAAACTATCTTTGTGATCGGAGGATCGACTCAAATGAATAAAAACTTTGGAGCAAAAACACTCCGATCTGAGAAGTAAGTACATTTCTCTTTTTGATCTCCTAAGGTTTATTATCTTGATTCTCCTTATAGATTATCCTTCTCTTTCTATCATATTTGATAGATTTAGAGAAAATTAAAGAAGAGATCAAGGCCAAGGAAGCCATGATAATAAAGCTGAGGGAAGAAAATCAGAGTAAAGACCGGTCGATCGAGCATGCGATGACCAGCAAAAAGAGGTTTTCGACTCTTGTGAGAAGAAAATCAAAGGTAAACTGGTCGTAGACCTAACCAGTATTCCATAACTCCAATCGTAAAGAGTACATTAATTTTGTTTATCTACTGCAGAAAAAGCGTAGCACTTGAACGAGCGGAGAAGACCCTCGATTTTGAGCGTGGCCAAAGGAAGCTTTTGTATTTGGCCTTGATGAGAAGATCAAGGCTCTTAACAAGATGATCTTCGATATGGGATCAGATCAAGCTTGCCTTCTTTAGGAGATCCAACGGAAAAGATGGACTACTTTGGTCAACTTTTGGAAGATCTCAAAGGTCCGTCAAAACTATGAGGAAAACCATACCCAGACAATGAAGGAAGCTATTGTAATCGCAGCTTAGTGTTGCTTTAGCAAAACTAAAGGCTTCCGATCCTCTGTTAACCTTAAAGTGTGGAAGAGGACTTGATCGCTCTGAGAGTGAAGCAACAAAACTTCTCGAGGAAGTAAAACCTCTCGGAGAGAAAGTTGCGAGGAAATGGAAGTCGGATCTCCATCTCATAGCGACTCACCCGGAGGTCCTAATATGTAAACAGATGTAATATTAGACTATGTAAAATGAAAACTTACCTTTTGTCAAAGAAGATCCTGCTTTGTCAATGTTGTTAAATACTCATATATCTCCTAGCCCCGATCGCTATGTTAGTAGGCGAATGTTACTAAAAGAAAGGAGTAGACCAGGAAATTGAGTAATAACGATGACCATGGTAAGAGTGCTGATAATGTCTATGACAACGATCTAGGAAATACTAGGAAATCATGTGGTCGGAACCAGCTGACGATTTCGACTAGTCTAGATCTTGTCCATTATCGAAGTACTATGAAATACCACTTGTAGTCAGAAGACATAACAAAGACCAGATTTTACTGATAAGAAGATATGCATTAAGAATGTATGCAAAGAAAAAGAAAAGAAGAGATAAGTACCGTTGTTTAGAAAATATTTGGATCTGGTCGTATCGAATCTCAAGAACTAAAGATTTGTTAAAATATATCGCGGCGTGCTCATGATCAAATCCGACCGCAACGAGGATCGTAGGAAAAGGACCGTCACTAGGAAGCTCCTTCCAGCAAGGTGGGACCACGCTGCAGAGAGGAGAGACTTCACCGGAGGCTTTACGTGTCCCGACCAGTAGCCAAACTTGATTAGAAATGAATGTTGAAATAAAATAACAATCTTCAAATTCAAGAAAGAAACGAAACCAAGTAAACCGTCGAGTTGGTATTCCTCATACTCGTATGATTCTTTAAGAAAAGAATGTCAGTCGATGCGTGTGTATCATTGAAGCAATGATCACGTCTAAAACCAGTGTGGTCGGTGACATTCAAGTCAGCAACCATGAGTAGTGGAGATCCTACTAAAAGGAATATCGGAGAGAATGAGAGTCTTCTCCGACCAACCAAAGAACGGAATGGCATACGACCGGATGCGATAAATAATAAGCATAAACAACCATACTTATCGTTTTTAAGGAAAAGCATCTTTATTGAAAAAAGAATGTAAATGAAATACATGAAATTAAACATAGAACTTACGCAATTGATCAATATTCCAAGAATTAGACAAAACTTGCCCATCGGTCATAGCTAATCGTACCGATCCTGACCGGGTAACTTCGACCACAGTGTATGGACCTTCCCACTTAGGTGAAAGTTTGTTGCGACCTGCTTGGTTCTGAATTTTTCTAAGAACCAAATCACCTACAGTTAGGCTGCGAGGTTGCACCTTACGACTGTAGTACCGACGCATGGCTTGCTGGTAAATCGCTGATCGTAGCAAAGCTTGGTTTCGTCGTTCTTCATGGAAATTGATGTCGTCAAGTCGTCGTTCACACTGATCACTTTCGGAAAAGGAATCAGTTCGAGCAGAACCAATTTTAAGCTCTGGAGGAAGCATGGCTTCGGCTCCGTAAACCATAAAGAATGGTGTTTCACCGGTCGCACGACTAGTCGTGGTACGAACGGCCCATAATACAGAAGGAAGTTCTTGAACCCAAGCTCCTGACCGCTGAATTAACTGATCGAATACTCTTCGTTCGATCCCTTGCATTATGATACCATTGGCTCGCTCAACTGCTCCATTGCTCTGTGGATGAGCAACAGAAGTGAAATGTATCTTGATACCTAGTTCTTCCACGAATTCGGAAATTGCCGCTGAAAACCGGGCGCGTTATCGATGATTATACGATCGGGTACACCAAACCGTAATCACGCTTTTTGTTAGGAACCTCTTGGCGCTTCGGTTGTAGTTTTACAACCGCTCGGCTTGATCCATTTAGTGAGCGTGTCAATCATAACGATCAGAACTCAAAGCCCCGGGTGCTCTTGGGAAAGGTCCTGAATGTCCAGTCCCAGGTTGCAAAAGGCCACGAAAGAGGAATTGTTTGCAAAGCTTGAGACGGCGATGTACTTGTCGACTATGAAATCGACATTATACGCGCCGTCACGAGCTCTTTTGCATCATGAAGGGCGGTTGGCGAAGAGTATCCTTGCCTAAAGGCTTTACCAACCAAAGTTCAGTAGGAATGATGCGCTCCACGAACTCCTCCATGAATTTCGGCTAGCAATTTAATGTCATCCGAGTGAGATATGCATCTCATCAACACTCCGTGAGATCCTCGCTTATACAAGGTACGTTCAATGAGAGTGTATGATTTGGCTTTTCGTGCAATGCGATCAGCCTCTACATCACCTTCTGGAATTAGGTCATGCTGAAGATAATTGTAGATCGATGTCATCCAATCTCTACCGTGATCATGATGGCGCCAACCATCATCGACCTATGGAGCATCCATGTTCGCAGAATCGAGGTGTGCAACCTCCTTGCTAAGATCTATGTCCTCGGAAGGCTCGACTACCGAGGGTGAATCGAGTTTATAATAGTAGTTTGTTAATGTAAGATAAAGAAAATTTGCATAAAACAATTATTGAAATTATCAAAACAAAAGCAGATACCATAGCAGCAGGGCATGTGTGAGGACCCGGGTATTTAACTAGTAATACTTAACCTCCATATGGTTCTAGCATTACTAATCAAATATCCAAAGCCTCGATGGACATGTGCTTCCCAGAATTGCAGCACATGCTGAGCATCACAAAATCGTACATCATTTCCATACAACAATTAACACTAGATTCAACAACGACATACATACAGTAAAGTTATTACAAAAGAGCCGACCGGCCAAAGGACACAATATACAAGAATGACAGCGGAAGCAAAAGCGCCATAAGATGGCTAAGAACAAAAGTCGACCGGTTAGCCAACACTACCCACAAGGCAACCAGGCCGGGCAAAGCTAGTCGCCCGAATACTACCACAACACACTCACAAAAGTGAGGCCCTTCGAGCTCACCTTCTTCCTCTGCAACAATTTACATATAAGCAAGAACAATGAGTACACAAGGTACTCGCAAGACTGACGTGTGGAATAGCAGACCTATTCATATGCTACATGCAAGCTTATTTAAGTGGAGGTTGTATGTCTTATTTTGCACAAAGTCAACTTTATTTGCAATAAGGTAATACATTTAAAGGCAAGTTTGCAAATCTATTTTATTGTTGAAATAACAGCGAAATAATGATAAATACATGTAACCACCTGGAAGTGACTAACCCAATAGCCACCACAACATAGCACGAATCACGATTCGTACCACCCATCAAGTTTTAATTAAAAGGTTGTAGTCTAGTTCTCACGGGCGTATCAGGCGTGTCCATAACCTAGGGCGAGGCTATTTGAATAGTTTTGACCTGCGGGGTGTACCAATGTACCCACACCTCGGACCGCCTTTAAGCCACAAAGCACACTTCGAAGGTATGCGGCACGGCTAAGTCCTCTGAGACGTTTTCCAATATTGTGTATTAATCACGAGCCGCTCGTATGGATAGAAACCCATACGCTTACATTGCAAGCGAAAGACAACAAATCCCATCACGGTGAAGTCTTTCGGACACTACAATGCTCCCAACACCATCCCTCCTCCAACTCCCTACGACCCGAAGCCAATACACGCCAAAGTACTAAGTCAAGAGAGGTCCCATACCCTCTAGTGTGGTTAGCACGCAAAATGCTCAGTACGGTGGCGCAAGTAACTCGGTCCTTAATGACCCGGGCACCATTCCATTCACACCCAAAAGCATACCAACATACCATTGTGCCCAAGTCTAAATCATTTTGTTTTTAGTTTTAGTTTTCATAAGTAAACATGGCACAATGCTGAAAACATAAGTCATAATAAGTTTTATGTGACCAAGGTTATCGACAAGTCGATAACCGCCCATTTCTACCGGAAGCTAAGCCTGGCTAAGCAATTAGTTCACGAAACTACTAATTGACAAGAGCTCATCCAATAAGCTCTAATCACAGCAATTAGCTAGGCTCATGGTAGTAAAGGATAATCATTTGCCTAAGGAAATGTATCTACTAGGTCAACTAACGATAATAGTTTAACACAAAGTAGCAATGCATACATAGAATTTGTAATCAACATAAATACTTAAAATACTGAGATTAACATGATCAAACTGCTTGCCTTGCTGGAATTGTTCTTGCTGCAGAGAAGGATCCTCAGGTTCAATATATTCTTCGGAACCTAACGCGAAAATACGATAAAACCCGATAAGAACGAAGAACACCAAATAAAGTTCAACAGCAAAAGATATCCAAATCCCAAGAAATTTACACAGCAGCTAGAGGTTGATTTTATACAATTTTAGTAACAATAATTACTTCATTTGGATCTAGCATGAAAAAGTTATGGCCAAAACAATTTTGCTCAGCCTGAAAAATCCAGTTTTAATTCTTATCTATTACTGTTCATGGCATAAATTTCCAGAATGATCTAAGGTCTGAAATTTTTATGGTAGGTACGTAGTAGTATCCTAACAACAGCAAAACTGAGTTTGCACAATTTGGAGTTGAAATGAATTAGTTATGATTTTTCTAAGTTGTAAAACTAGGGTATCATTTATTTCAGTAGCAAAGGCTATATTAAAACCTATACTACACTAAGGCACATCACAAGAGGACTTTAACAAAGTTGAGTTTGCCTAGAATGGAATTACAGAGAAAAAGTTATGTATTTTACAGATTTGATATAATTTCTAAACATGATTTTCCTATTGAACATTTTAATGCATCCTAAACCAATTTCCAGAATAGCATCATGCTTAAATTTACACTTAAATTGTAGTTTATTTTACCACAAAGTTAAGGCAACTCAAATCATTCAAAAAGGAGCTAAGACTACAAAGTTATACATTTTTGAAATTTGAATCAGCAAAATACTTAGGAAAAACAGAGCTCCCGGGAGGTCTAATCAAACTGACGAATTCGGGGAGGTCATGGCCGTTGAGATTAGATCCAACGGCTACGACCAGTGCATGCACAGTGCACGCAAAGGAGGTCCTCGCGCCTACAGGTGTTCTGGACCGTCAAATCAAGATCAGGCGGTCCAGAGCTCTAAGGGAGGTCCTAAGGCTTTAATCCAAAGAAGGAGGTCCGCGGGCGGTTAGGATCTCTCGGGAGGTCCCAACGGTCTAGATCTCCGAGAGGGAGGTCTCACGCTAAAGTCCACCCGAGGAGGTCCCGACGGCTAAGATCTCGCAAGGGAGGTCTTAACGGTCACGATCAAGCGAAGGAGGTCCAGGGCGGTAGGTTAACCGAGAGACGCTTGAACGGCTGGGATCTCACCGAGGAGGTCATGGATGGCCAAGATCTACGCGGGGAGGTCCTACATGATAGAGTTTTAACGGGAGGAGATCTGGACGGTTCAGATTAGACCTAGGGAGGTCCTGAACGACCCAGATCGACGCGGAGGGAGGTCCTGAGGCTAAGGATTTTGCAAAGAAGGTCTAACGGTCAGATCTAACTCTGAGGAGGAGGTCCGGGGTTTTCTTTATAAAAGACCAGGGGTGGTCTTTTACAAAGAGGACCCAAAGGGTGGTCTTAAGGGGTTGTCTTTACAAAAAGATCATGAGGAGGTCTTTTGCACACGGGAAAGATCTAAACGGTAAGGATTTAACCGGGGTGGTCCTGGACGGCTAGGATCAACCACAAGGGGAGGTCCTAGCACTTAAGGTTTTCGCAGGCAAAGATCTAACGGTCTAGAGCTAACCGTAGAGGTCTTTAACGGACTAGATTGCTCCTACAGAGGTCCTGTGACTTAGAGTTTTCATAGAAAACATCCAACGGCACAGATCGAACCGGGAGTGATCTTAAACAGCTCCGATTAAACTAGGGGGAGGTCCTGAGGCTTAAGTTTCTCGGAAAGGAGCCAAAGGCTCGGATCTAAACCTGGGGAGGTCGCGGGCGGTCAGGATGAACTCGAGGAGGTCCTATGACCTGACAAAAATGCGACAAGGGACAGATTACCGCTGTCCATTCGCCGGCACGTCGCCGACGACCAAGACCACGGTGGCGGGAACCAAAGCCACCAAAACGAAGCTAATAGTATTGCAGACCTAGTGGAACCACTCTTGACAGCGGGGCTGGCCTGTAACGCCGGCGAGCCGGAGAGGAGCGGTGGGAGGTTTTCGGGAAAAACCAAAAACGGCAAACGCGACCACTACGACCTAATCCAGCGAGTACTTAAGCTCGAAGATGTTATAGCGAACTCACCGGTGCACAGGAGGGGTTCGAAGGAACACGGAGGAGGCCCAGCGGCGGAGACCGCAGCTGGAGGTGAGGAAGATAAAGACGATAGCAGCTCCTGAGCAAACATAGACGAAAAGGGTGATGAGGAACACTTCATGATGACCTTAGGATGCTCCAGAACCAGGGAATCGAGTGGAGGAACCTCACCGGAGATGGGGACGAAGGAGTGCCCTTACGGCCGCAACCCGCGAAATCTCCAATCCCGACTGCTCCTGTGGAAAACAACCCAAGCAGGTATCAGGGCAAAGCTTGTAGTGATCCTAAGCCCCAACAGGAACGAGAAGAGGGGTGGGAGGAACACTGGAACACCGACACCACCACCAAGCTTCAATGTTCGAAACGGTGGAGTGAGAGGCACTCGGTGGTTTGCACTCAACGCACAGAGACGGGGGACTAGGGGACTGGGGGTGCGAAGGGAAACTAAAGGGAGGCTTCGAAGTGCCCAAGTACTCAGAGGTCCACGGAGCATAAGGACGGAGTCCTAATGGCGAAGTGACCTAAAGTGACTGTCGCGCGAGAAAACGAGGGAAGGGCAGGTGAGGTCAGGTCAGCGCTGCTCCTGACATGGGCAAAAGCGAGGCTCAGAGCCGTTGACGGGCCCCGCGACGCGACGAAGGCCTGCACTGCTCACCTGCCCCCTCCGGCGCATGTGCACGGTACAGAGAGCCGGAGGAAGAAGAAGAACAGAGGGAGCGGGTGGGGTGGTCGTGAGCCCCACGATGAAGATCGGACGGCTGATGGTGACCGAGAGCTCCGGAGACCTAAGCGCGCAGGGAAGGTCTGGGGCGTTGGATTCTAATCCGACAGCGCAGCACACGCGCGCACGAGTTCAAGTGCGGCGCTGGTGACTCGGCTTGACCGAGTCAGCTGGCTGGGTCGGACTCGGGTCTGACTCGAGCCCGAGTCTGGCTCAGCCCTAAAGTTGGGTTTCAAACTGATCTGAAGTTTGAAGATTTATTTGAGATAGCGAACTCACTCCAAAAATTATGAAATTTTTACAGGAGCTTGCTAGCTGAGTTATTGACCTTGTGTAAATTTTTCAGAGGTTTTTGTGCTATACATTTTCCTCCAAAAATTCAATAATGAGCTGGTCCTCTGTCGACTGAATTTGATTTGGTTTGACTGATCTCTAAAAGTATTCAAACAATTTCTAAAAATTGGGAAACTTTTCAGAGGGTTACATCAACCCAAGAACTTAGGAAAAATATTTCAGGAGATGATCACAAGATTTGACAAGAATGTTTTTGAAGAATAAGATGTTGGCTAAAAAGACTTGTGGTTTTTGTATTCCCATAATTCTTGTACAGAATTTTTTTAGAACATACAGGAAATACATGATGTAAGAATTTTTTTTTAATTTCTACTCATTTTCTTACATTTGAAACACAAGTCTGAAACTTGAGATGTTACAGCATGTGACACATAGGCTTTTTCCATGTTGTAACAATAACTCAATAAGCAATATTCTTCTTGTTCTAGGACCATAAGTACAAAAGTTATCATTCGTATATGTGAAAATAATAATTTTGGAACTACTCAATTGTGGGAACTACACAAGCTCTAACGAAAATAGCAAAAACAAGTAATCAAACTGGAGGTCAAGGCCAACATAAGAGGGTTCGAATAAAGTCCTATCAGCTTCTTACATTTCAGTACGACTGGAGTACTGGACTTGTAAAGAGAACACACTTTGCATAGGGATAATCAGCAAAACAAAATTGCCAGTGCATAATGAACTGATACTACAAAAGACACTACAATTAAATAAATGACACAAGAAAATTAACTAAAGCGAAGATATTAATTAAATGATGATTAATTATTAAATTCTAAGAATTATCTAAGTGGTAATGTAGGCAATTTTGATTACTTATATGTATCTTTTCACTGCACCCACTAATTAGCAAGTAATAATATCAATGTTATAGATATTCATAAATGTGCATCTAAGCGGTATAAAATGTCCCATTCCATAAGCATGTGATTGACCAAGAAAATCACACCTATGATCAATGCTTATAAGAGCTAGGTATATGATTAATCCATAAGAGCACTCGCCTGGCATCTTCCGTGACAACCCAAGTAACCCAGGAACAGGCAAGGACAGCTTGGACTTGCCAAAGATCATAGCTAGCGCAGTATCTCTTTTCTCCTGAAGCTTTTCCCGGGAAGTCAGCTCCTTAGCCACAACAACAGCCTCCCAGCCCGGCCAGGCGTTATCGCAGGAGCTCGCCCCCGCCACCACCTCCGGTGGCTTGGGGAGGAGATCGAGTGGGTAACAGACGCGGCGGGAGGCGATGGTCGAGGAGGAGAGGAACCTAGGCGTTGTCACTTGTGGATGCCTTTTGGGAGATGGGAAAGGGGACGTCATCTACTCACGTTTCTCTCACATCGCCTCCACCTCGTCGTTTCTCCTCTCCTCCACCTTGCCGCCTCCGCCTTAGGAGCCCGTGGAGTAGAAAATTCCTGCAGGCTTGCCTACGAGCTGCTAAGTCCTCCATAGGCCACCAGTAGCATCCATGAATGCTTAAAATTGCTTAGCTATCATACCAAATCTAGTTGGGAACCCAAAGATGACACCATCATCATCTGTAAGCTCTGTAGGTGTGATGACTTGTTAGATATATGTGCACTTTTGTGATTGTTATAATTCCTAACACAATAATTGAATGGACAACAGCATATATACTAGGCATATTTGAAACTATAAACAGTAACAAGGCAAATATATATCTATCTCATATATATGCACTAACAAGGAAAATCCTAGAACAAGTATGCTACTAATAGTAGTACGCATCAACATCATCATATAACAAATTTCTAGGAAACAAAGCTGTCGAACCCGGGAACAAAGTATCCCGAATTTTCTGTGTTTCATACACTAGTCCAGGAAAAGCTACTGTGCACAGTCAAACAAAAATGATAACAAATTTATATCACGCATTTAATTAACATAGATTAGAGTTTAATACAAAATGGGACCTGAGACCAAATAAAAGATACAGCGGAAAAACATAAATAAGTGGTAGGCCACACGATCTACCACAGGCAATCATCTCGTGGCGCGGCCTAGTCCTCCAAGTCCTCACCGTCTGGATAGAAGTCTTCACCTGAATAAAGTTTATTCAGCAAGAGTGAGAACAACTTCCGTGCTCGCAAGTTACACCCAATTAACAGAATATAATGCATGCATGGTAATACAAGTGAGACTGATTGGGTTTATTTGCATAAAGCAGCATTTTCAGGTTTTAAATATCATTATTAAGTTTCAAAGCAATTTTTAATCTATAGTTAAAATCAAACTTTATTTTGATTCATCAATCTCAAGTGTAGGATAAACCTCTATACACCAATGGTGAAGGACAAACCCCCTTGCACCAAGCATTCTTCCCGAATTTCCCAATTCGATGAAAATATCCAAAACATCTGAGTTTGAAAATATTTAAAAACAAAACCAAGATCTAATCCACGAAAGGCTTTACTCAGCATGTCCATGACCGCGGACGTAGCTATTCGAATAGATTATTATTCTGCAGAGTTGGTACAGCTTTACCCACAAGAGACAGTTTGCTTAATATGTCGGCCAAAACACACTTCCGAAGGAATGCGACTAAGCAACTATCACGAGGCCTTTACACTACATTATTTCAACATAACTATGCCCGCTAAGGTTTCATCATCGTAGACTTCACACCAAACGATAACCCCTCTTGCGCCATGTGAGTATTAACAATAAGTCTTCACAACACTCACATCTTTCTTTGACACAGTCATGGTGAAATAGTCTAGGTTATTTGGCCAAGTCTGTCCCACTCCAAACTTGTGCTGGTACGAGTTTGGCTTAACAATCCACAGCTCGCAGACCAGTCCTTACATGACTGGGTGACTTCCAAAACTATCCCTAGGCCTCAAACATTCGCTGAATTGAGCCTATGCATAAACTTGCACCCACCAACGGTCCAATTCATCCAAGTCTAAACTAGTTTTATTTATTTTTCATGTCAAAACATTTTCAAAACATTCTATCGTAAAGACAATACCATAGTCTCAATTTTAAATCAACTTTATATTTTGGCTAAATTCTCCAAAATCAACATTTTGGTCTAAGCATTGACAAAGCATATTTTTCTAATTTATTTTACTATGGTGACAAGGAAATGACAATCCAAACATCAATATTGGACATACAAAGGAGATAAATTAACTAGGAATTTAAAACAGGAATTTAAAATAGCTGAATTGAACTATGCATGCAATAATAATTTAAAACAAAATTAAATAATTTAAAAGAGTAGGGTCAATATGGTCAAAGGTATAACTTGCCTTGCTGAAGGTCCTCGTAATCTAAATCTTCTGAAGGATCAAGCTATCCGGAGTCGTCCAAATCTATAAATGAAAAAAATCCAAATTCAAAAAAAATTCAAATAAATTCAAATAAGAATCAAATTAACTCCAAATTATATAATTTTAGTTCAGCTGGCTACATCTTACTTTTAGACAAATTTAGAAATTTGAATGAGCTCAAACGGAGTTACGATGCAAAAGATAAGGAGTTTAGAAGTTTGAAACTAAAGAAAAACCGTAAAAAGGATTTAACTGATTAATCCGAATTAATTTTCTACTGAAACTCGGATTATGACGCATGGTGACGTCAGCCCTCAGGATTTCGTAAAATAAAGGAAATAAAGAAAACCCTGACATGTGGGATGCCGGGACCCGAAAATACATCTCAGGAACCCTCTGTGTATTCTGAACTAGTCCCAGATCAGTAGCTAGTTCACACAAGAAAACAGTGATGAAATACCATCCATTTATTCGATTTAACTAAAAAGATCTCAAAGTAACAAATAATAATAACTGGACCTTATGGTCAACGTTTACTTAACTTGCCACGTAGGGCTAAAGAAACAAATAAACTCTTGCAGCGGAACGAAACTCTTCAAATGGCCAATCAACATGCCCACAGGCAATCGAGTGGAGAAAGCGCATCCTAATCCATAAAACCTTCATGGTCTTCTGGTAGAACTCTTTGGCGACTTGATACTCTTCCTCTACAGCTGATCAAACAGAGGGCATAAAGCCATGAGTACTTTGAATGTACTCAGCAAGTCGTGGGGAAATGTATGCAAATAATATTCATGAGGGCTTGAACAAAGATTAGTTGTATGGCTCTTTTGCATAAAACAACATTTACGATAAATACAATAAATAGATTGAAATCGTAAGTGAAGACAATAATAAATAATTAAACACTTTCTTTGAAACAACTAGTGAACTTCCCCATTCCCTTCCCAACCAAACTAAAGATAAGTGAATTCCCCATTCACCAATCGACACAACCCACCAAGTGAATGACCTATTCACCAAACGAACATTATATTCATCAAGTGAACTTCTCATCCACACTTCGACACATTTTCGAAGAAACTCTATCTCCCGTGTGAAATCCCCGAGCACATCCATAACCGCGGACACGGCTATTCGAATAGTTTTACACTCTGCAGAGGTTGTACAGCTTGACCCACAAGAGATAGATCAACTTAAAATGTCCGTTTAACACACTTAGAGGTGTGCGACTAAGTGATCATCACAAGGCTTTACAAAGCTCCTTCTTAACCCAGTTCGCCGCTAAGGATTCAACACTTGAATGTCTTTCCGACGGACGGGGCCCCTCTTGCGCCACCGTGAAAATCGTTTTCCACGACTCACACTTCACATGACGAGAACCGAAATTAAGACATTGCTAATTAATCACCGAGTCCGTCCCATACGGACATGTGGTTGTGCGGTTAAGGCCAGTTCAATGGCGCACAAGATTAAGTCCTTGACAAGTTACTCGGCGATCTTTCCACAACCCAATCCATGCTAAACCCGCACCTCAATCCCCGACTGCTCTTGAGCGAAAACCATTTGTTTAACCAAAACCAATGACATACCTGTCATGGTACCCAAATTTTAACAAGAGTGGCTCACCACCACGATTCCATATTTCATTAAGTCAAAATTAATTATTAAGACACAAGTGATGACAAACCCATCGTAACTAAGCGAACTAAGCATATATACGATACCCATGTTGGCAATATAAATATGTCCAAATAAAATTACCCATACTAAGTTGACAAAGGGTTCATGGCATTTAAATAATCAATGGAGCATAATAACAACGAGAAATAACTAAACCTGAGAAATTTATATAAAGATAGCATGCAATTGTATAAAACAATATACTTTTGAAATCCTGGGTTCAATATGATCAAAGGTCCATGACTTGCCTTGGAATAAATCCAGTGGTTGATCTTGATCTTGGTATGCTACTCCTTGCTCAAAGCTTCCCGAAGTATCGACGTCTATTCACAAAACAAGCAAATAAACCAAATAAATAAATAACAGAGAGAAAACTAACTCTAAAAAATTAAATAAAAAACTCAGATAAATAGATCTCGAATTTAGATAAATTTAGGAATTTGAATGAGCTCAATCGGAGTTCGGATGCTAAAGATATGAGCTCTGGAAGATTGAAATCTAAAGAAATACCCTAATTTGAATTTCTAGAATTATCCGAATTATTTTCCTACTGGAAATTCCGGATTATGACGCATGCTGAAGTCAGCAAGGCTGTTAAATCTTGAGGCTAAGTCAACTTTGACAGTGGGACCACGGGACATTGACTAGGTGCACCATGGACTAGGTTTAGAGATCCATGGCTCGGGTGGAATTTTGAGTCTGCCACATGGCAACTGACCAAGGGATGACTAGGATGCCACATGGGCTACAGAGCTGAGGTGGTGCAAAGGTGGAAGGTGAGGTGGCTTGCCACATCAGCAAAGGAGAAACCGAAGGGAGGATAGAGACACGGCCGCGGTGGGTGCAACGTCGACGGCGAACCACGGCGAGGAGCTCGGTGAAGTACCAAAACGGGATGCTGGAGAAGAGAGGATGCCATGGGAGGCGATGACTCGGCAACTCTGGCGACGAGACGACGGCGACGGCGACTTTGGCGTCGGGGTGCTCACGGGTGATGGCGGCTTGGGCAATGGTGTGGCGCCCGACAAAGATCAAGAGGAGCACGGGTGCGGCGGCATCACCAGGAACACAAGGGAAGTCTCGGGACAACCGAAGATAAGCTGGAACGACGGTGAGAGTAAGATGACCGGAGAGCAAGGAGATGACCGGTGACAACAATTCGGTGGTGAAGAAGATAAAACAAAGGTGCAGATTAGATGATAAGGACATGGTGCACGATATGACGCGCTCAAAAGTGCACGAGGCTCACCGGCGGTGTAGATCAGAATGGTGGCGGCGGCCGGTTTGTCGGACGAAGATGAAAACGGCGAACGGAGCTTCTCTTCCAAGCAGAGTGGGTGCAAGCCCGGTGTAACCCTAGGTATTGCGAATCCAACGGAGGAAGAATCACGGCCGGGGATACATTGACGGTGAACAAATCCGGTGATGAAGCAGCCTCGGCGGCGCTCGGTTTGTTGGTGAAATCCGACAAAACGAGATTGAAAACGGAGTTGGGAGTTTAGGGTTTTGGATGAGTTGAACGAGGCGATCAAATTGACGCGAAGGGATTGGTTTATATAAGGATGGAGGGAAGGAAACCGAGACGAGGCTGGCGGCGCTGCGTGTTGGAGCTGGACTCCAGAATCCTGGAGGTTGAAGACAAGTGACGTGGCTAGCGGCGGGACCACAAGGCAGTGACAGAAGAAAAAGGGAAGGAGAGAGGTTCGGCTGGGCTGGCTTCAGGCGAAGAAAACGGGAGCGGGCCAAGAAAAATGAGTGGGCCGGCGGGAAGAAAGGCCGAGCGGCTGGGTCGGGGAGCGAAGAAGATGGGCCGGGATTTGGAGATTAGGCCCGAAAGCAAATCCGAGATTTTTAATTAGTTTTTCTTTTTAGAAAATAGCAAAAAATCCAAATAGCAAATGCATTCTAGAAAATTCTAGAAAATATATCCAAGCACATAGAACCCAAATAAAATAATTTTTAATATAGTTGATGTTGACATTAATCATGTTAAATTGTTTTTGAACTCTGAAAATCCATATTAAGCTTTTAACTTTAGCAGAAAAATCCAAATGGTTATTTTTCTTTTAAAACTTTAAAATGGACCAAATTTTAGGATGTTCTTGTAACACCCCACTGACAAAGGCACGGAATGCTACTAAACTAACACAATAACATTTTAACATTGAAATAATTCTCTAAAATCCATGAGAACCTCCTTTGTTTAGTTACTAAACCAGGTCCCAACATTTAAATATAACATAGTTAACTAATCCGACCTCCAACAAAAACAAGAGATAACCATAACTATGCTAACATCACTACATCATCCATAGCATGCTAAACAACTAAAACATAAGCAGAATGACATTCATAATCCTCTAATCAACTCTATTACAATTTATCCCAAGCATAGTGAGTAATCATAAGAGATTCTTTATGCAATTACTCAACTACTAAATTATCAATCTATTAGTCCAAATGTGAGTAGTTCGTGCGATTGTGCATCCACTACTATTCCCTCCCATGCATGCCGTTCTTGTATAGAGGTACCTAAAAACACAACAACGGCAAGAGTGAGTCCAAAGACCCAGCAAGTACATCAAATGGCAACAATAACATAGACAACTGTAACATTAACAACCATCTACCATCTCAATTATAAACATGTCATATGCTCATGCGATGCAAGATGCAAGATGCTCAAGTGCTCTTTCTCTTTCTCTTTAACTTTTGCATTTTACAGTAATGCAAAGTATGCAACCGTCATTGCATACCCATGCATGTGCCCTCTCGCACACAGAGGAACAAGAGCCTATACACCACATGTATAGGGACCTTTGCCCATCATCGAATGATGGGGACCTCTTTTTCATAGCCCACATTCCACGAATGTAGGGACCTCAACCCGTCCATACATGACGGGGACCTCAAAGAATGCATACTTGGTCACCACGTGACCAAGCTTCAACAAGATCTCAATATGCACATGCACAAGATCTATTCATCATCAATATACCAAATACAATAACATTGAACATAAATAGAGCATAACCATACTTGGAGCATAACATCATGCCAGCCACTTTACTTTGCTATCATGTATCAAAAATATGCATACACGACGAGTCTCAAACATGTTTCAATTATGCATATGCTCTATGTCAACATCTTTCATACACAAGAGTTCAACGTGTACACCTCACCATGTATGGATTAGCAATGTACAAAGAAAGCTTTACCATAACTTGCATTCATCAAGATAAATGAGAACTCATCACAATAACATCCGTGCATAGTTACGCAAGCATTCACAAACAATCTTATCATCCAAACATAATTATGCAACAACCCAATACTTGCCTTAACCGTGCGAGGCGGTGGGCGCGAAGAGGGTGCTGCCCTGGAACAGCGCTCCCACCTGAACATAAAGGTACCCCAATCTAAGACCAACATGCTGAACCAAAAGCATAAATAACAACACAACGGAACTCGCTAACTCTCAAGTGTTAACAAAACCTCCAATTTCTAGCGATCGTTTGGTGCACGCTGTGGACAGTCAACTTCTAAAATACATAACTTTCTGCTCAAGAATCCAAATAATATGATCTTAGGCTTTATGAAAAGGTAATTAAATTACCTAAATAAACTTAGTTGGGGAGCCCTTTTGATTCTGCCATTAACTTCCCCTATCAAACCAACCATCAGGCGACAGAATTCTCGTCGGGTTCTCTGGACAGTACGCTAAAACCACCATAACTTTTGCTACGAAAGTCCAAATCTCGTGTTCTTTAACTCTATGAAAAGATATAGAAATTACCCACATTTTTCGTTATACTGAGGTTCCCTGATTTTCCCTTTAACTAGCAGTAATAACCAGTTTTCTACAGACTGCCCAAAACTGACAGATTAAAAGAGCAGCGATACTAAAACATTCATAACTTCCTGACCGTTAATCGGATTTGGGTGATCTTGGTGGCCACTGAAAGCTACGAACATAACCTACAACTCTCTAGGAGACCAAAACCCTAATTCGGCCTCTAAATACATGAAACTGGCCGCGCAACAAACTGGACAGAACGCAATCTAATAGCAATCGCGACCGATCCACAAAACAATTCATAAACGCATCTAATACAAAAGATTCAGCGGGAAGGGTCTTCGTTACCCTTGGTGCAGCTGAGGATCGTAAGCTCCGGTTGGTGATCCCTCTTCCTTCTCTTCTCTCCTCTCCCTTCCCTCTTTTCTTCCTTCTTGGGCCGGCCACCCAAAAGGAGGTCACCTTCTTCTTCCCTTGGCCGGCTGCCATGGGGGACTAGGGAGATGCTAGGGAGGCGCAAGGTGAGTAGCCATGGAGGGTGGTGCTAGGGAGGCGCAAGATGGAGGAGGGGAGGTGGAGTGGCGGCCACAAGGTGGAGGAGGAGGAGTGGGAAGTGGGGTGCTAGGTTAGTGCCCCCTTCCTTGGCCGGCCACCTATTGGGCCCTGGGCCCCCAAGCCCAAGTTGGGTTGGAAACAAAATCCCCCTCTCTAAGCTTTATCTGCGCAATTTCGATTGATCCTTCCCGCAATTACGTTTAATTCTCTCCCGAACTTCTAATCTTTCCCGACTAATGCTTAACACACTTTCGGGGTATTACAGTTACGTGGGACCCATATGTTAGTGACTTGGCTCACGGTGAACCAAATTTAGGCGAAAAAGATCTGGGGTTTGAATCTAGCGGGCACGAGGGCGTGTACATGGTGCGACATGGTGCCACGCAAGAGACATGCATGCACACACGCTGATGTGGCCGCTGAGGTGGACGCTGACTCGGCTGCCACATCATTTTGACGGCGACAAGGCTTGATTGCGCAAGACAACGGCAAACTACGGCTCGCTGGCCAGAGTGAATGATCGCATTGGGTAGAGGAGGATAATGCGCACATACTGGTACCGGTTTGGGCACGAGAGGTTGTGGGAGTTGGCTGGCGACGAGCTTTTGGCGGTGGAGACGATCGGTCATTGTCGGACGAGGGCTTCAGCGATGCTCTGGAGCAACGAAGAGGTCTCCGCGGAAGCTCTTGCGACGAGGATGCCGAAGGTGAACTCCATGGAGGCAGGGTGTCGACGGCGGCGACAAAATTGAAGAAAAACCGGCGGTGGCAAGAAACCCTAAAACTAGAATTGCGGCGACGCTGAAGCTTTAGGAGAGCGGTGGTTTGGGGTTTCGGGGTGAGGTGAGAATGGGGCACTTGAGGCTACCTTTTATAGGGGCCCGGGTGCACCGGGGCGGTGAGATAAGGTCGTGTGGTTGGCGGTGAGTGGGTGCGATTGTGGGCATACCGGACGTGAAGATAGGGGTGAGAGTGGGGTTGAGGCCATTGTTGCGGAGACATTAGACGCACGTACACGGGAATATAGGAAGAATAAGAGCGGCACGAGCGAATCTTCGACAAGCGGCAAAATTGGAGAAGAAGGATGGAGGTGGAAGACGATCTGACAAAGTGGGCCCACAAGTCAGCAGAAGTGAGGGACGTTCGGACTGGACTAAAGAAATGAAGGGTGACGCTTGGGCCGTTAGACTAAGATCGGACGGTCCAAACTAATTTGGAACGTTCAGACTATTCGGAAGTGCCATTAAGATCAGGCCGTCCGATTTAGTTCGGACAGTCCACACTGCTTGGAACGTTCAAACCGTCTGAACCCAATCTAGATCAGGCCGTCCACTTTTGATCGGACGGTCCACAGAACGTGGAACGTTCAGACCGCCGAACGTCTAATTTAGATTGGGTCGTCCGATACTGATCAGACGGTCCACAGAAGATGAAGGCGAGGGTGCGCGGGAGAAGAGCTGTGCAGGCCGTGTGTGCGTGAGAAGTGGATTGGGTTGAGGCAGAAATGGGCCGAATGGGCTGAGATTCAGCCCAAGGCTTTAGCTGAGGTTTTAAATAGGTTTTCCAATTTAGAAATTAGATTAATTACTTTAGGCCTTTAGAAAATAGCAGATTACGTCCAAAAATAATGGAAAATTCATAAAAATTCCCAAAGTCATTTAGGACTTAACTAAATTATTTCCAACTTAATTTTGTTATTAAATTTTCGAAAATAAATTATTTTGCTTCCAAATAAATTAGAGAAAAGCTTTTAAAATTCTAGAAAATTCAGAAAAAACTCAAGGAAAATAATTAAATTTTATTTTAGCCAGAAAATGAAATTTGGGATGTTACAAAAGCCTAGTCAAATGAAATGTTATCACTGCGACTTACAGAGGATCACTCCGATGAAGGTCATGGTAGAGACTGATTCGAAGAAGACAACGTTCAAAGAAGGAAGTAGTGAGCAGGAGCGCGAATGCTTCCCAAAAACCTGATTTGCCCCAACCTGTGCAGGATCGCAAGGGACGCCGGCTTCGGAGACACTGCTCTCCCCATGTAAGTGCACGCTGAGGGAGGGATGGAATAGCCGAGTAGCACAGTAACAAGGAATTGGGCAACGGTGCAAAACTGAGTCCGGCTATTCTGAGAGATTAACTCTATTTTGCATTTTGCATTGTTAGATCTGAGAGGAGAGGACTCCTTTATATAGAGCCAGAGCTAGAGTCCTCCCCTCTAGACTAGCAATATGGTACTAAACTTCCACCATACATGAGTGGGCCTATGGGATTTTGGTGTATGGACCAAGCCCAAACTTCCTAATCCCCCACCAGATCCCAAAAGCACCACCAATTTTCTCATAATTCTAAAGTGTTGTTGATATACCAGTTTTTTGGTGGATACCGATTAAGGTTGAACATCCACCTAGAACCTCAACTAAACTCGTCCACAACTACACAATGGACTCACCTTGAATTGGCGGTTTTGTGCGGACAAGTTTCACCTAAGACCTTTGCGATGCCAGCCACGATTGGCTACTCCTCGGGTGGAGCATATAAGTCAAACTCGGTGTCTCTTCATGAGCTTCTTAGAGAGTACCCATTTCTCACATACTATGACTAGCGATCGGGCTAACATAGGTGTGTTTTTCAAGAATGCTCTATAGGATAGCATCTTTGCTATTTCAAGCTATAGAACACATTAAGACAAAGTCATTCTACCATACTGATTTGAGAGTACAACATCTTGATGGAGTGGGTTATAGAATGTACTCTCCTTCAGTTAACCAAACAGTTTGTTTTTCCCAGGTCATACTTCATGGGATCTCCAATCACATAGATTGGGTTGCCACTGTGGTGTAACTCACATAGGTCTCTTTCCATCTCCTTGATGCATGATCTATCACATTCGTGATAAACCCTTTGTAAAGGGATCTACCAGATTTTTAGATGTTGGGATATAATCCATAGCTATTATTCCAAAATTTCTCAATTTTCTGACAGATTTCAATCGTCTTTTTACATACATGGAGGACTTCATGTTATCCTTTGCACTGTTTACTTTAATGAGAACTGTTTGATTATCACGAAGACATCGGGATGGTCGACATCGCTTTTCAACCACCGACAAGTCTATCAGGAGTTCACGTAGCCATTCTGCTTCAACAGTGGCTGCATTCAATGCCGTGAGCCCTGCTTCCATGGTTGACCTTGTAAAAATGGTCTATTTGCAAGATCTCCATGAAACAGCAGTACCGCCTAGAGTGAAAACATATCCACTCGTAGCCTTAATATCATCAGCATCAGATATCCAATTGGAATCACTATACCCTCAAGTACACCAGGGTACCCGGTATAATGAATTTCATAACTCGTCGTACCTCTCAAGTAGCGCATAACTAGCTCAAGTGCATGCCAATGATCATCTCCCAGATTAGAGGTAAACTGGCTTAATTTGCTTACAACAAATGAGATGTCAGGCCAGATAGTGCTAGCTAAGTGTAATATCCCGAAAGTGTGAGGATCAACTATCGGAAGAAAATTAATCAAATCGGTAGCGATTAATTTTATTCGGGAGGGAAATTTGTTTAAATTTCAGTTTTGGGGCACTTTTGATCTTGGGCCTCCGACCCATGTTTGTGCAGCCTTGAGGGCCACTTTAAGTGGGCCAAGAGGAGAGCACCCCAAAAGCCCAAGCCGCCTCCTCCTCCTAAACCCTAGGCCGAACTCCCTCCCTCCCCCTTTTCCACCCTTGGCCGCCACCTCTCCTCATCTCCCTTCCTGCGCCTCCACCTCCACCCCTTCCCATGGCAGCCACCTCCTCCCCTTGGCAACCATCTCCTCTCCGTTGGTGCTGCCGGCCGAAGCAAAGAAGAAAGGGGGAAGTGGGGGAGAGGAGATCATCGTGAGGGTTTCAACGATTCACACATGTCTTCAAGGGTATTCATCAACTTCCCCGCTGTTGGTTCAATTTGTTCTTGTTAGAAATCGTTTGTTTAGTGGTAGACGTGATTCGGATCGTTTTTGATTAGATCGAACTGCTGCGTTCAGAAAATCAATTCTGTCCAGTTTCTTGCGCGGCCTGTTTCGAATGCTTAGAGGCAGAATTAGGATTTTGATCTCCTAGAGTTATTTAGAGGATGCTCTTAGCTTTCGGTGGCCGCCAAGATCACCTCATTCCGACTTTCGAGTCAAAAGTTATGATAGATTTACTATCTGCTGTCCAGAATCCTGACGAGAATTAGCAGTCTCTGTTTAGGTTGATTTATGGCCTAGTTAGAGGGTGATTCAGAGGTCTTGCCCATAACAAATTTTGAAGGTGATATCACTAGCTTTCAGGATTGATAAAGAACACCTCATTTGGATTTATAGATCAAAAGTTATGCACTTTTCTTTGTGACTGTCCAGATTGTAGGTCAGTCTGTCCAGATTGTATGTCAGTTTCTATCTTTAGTTTTGACCCGTGTGCTACTTTTTGTTAAAGGCAAAATATGAATGTCGTGCCAACTAGGTTATTGTAGGTAATTTCATAACCTTTTCAGATTGTTAAAGAACACTCAATTCAGAGTTGTAGTTTAAAAGTTACGGACGTTTTAGTACTGCTGTTTTTTTTTTATGTTCAGACAGTTTCTGTTCTGCTGTTTCGTTGACAGTTAGCAATTTAGTTTGGCGAATTGGGTTATCTCATCAACTAGAAAGTTGTAGATATATTTTTAAGCTCGTGTAGGATCTGGGCTCATCTCTTTTGGAGTCCCAGATCATTAGTTTTGGTCTTTACCGTGCTGCTGTCGGATGGGATTCCATGTTCTTTGCTGGAATTTCAGATTTGGGTTATGACTATGTTTTGGGTGTGCAAGAGGGTAGTGTAGAATATTAATTCATGATGGGCTCTATGTTGTTCTTATTTCGGTTATTTAATTGTTTAGGCCGCGAGCCTCACGGGTTTGGGAGCGCCATCGTCGCACCTTCGCTAACGCTGCGCAATCACGGAAGGCAAGTACTTTGTTGGTTTTAAGTGCTGTGATTGTGAATGTTTACATGAATATGATGTGACATCTTGTGATACCGAAATGCTGAATTGGTTATGTTCTTTCAATATGTGGAGTAAATGCCGAAAGATGATACTAGCATTGTTCATGTTCATATCATGCATCCTTTTATTCATGCTATGTCCACGGGAGTGGACTGTAAGTCCCACCATTCCAATGTGGGCAGGTTTGGACATTGTCATGTCCCGTCCACGGGAGTGGATTGAAAGACCCATCAATTCGGTATGGGCACGTAAGACCCATCAATTCCGGTATGGGCAGCTTTGGACACCTATATGAAACGTTCTTCATATAGGACTTGGATCCGTACTTTTGTTAAGGTGCGGGCTTAAGTGAACACCGGCGGGTGTGTCACTCGCTATACGCAGTATAAGCATATGTGCAGTCCATCCTTGAGTACATTCATTCATGCCATGCATTCCTAAGTTTTCATTCGATGTATGCTCATATTCTCTTATGATGATGACTTGTTCATATGTGTGTTATGTCTCTTTCACTGTACTTGCTGAGTCGTGGACTCACTCTTGCGTTGTTTGTTTATTTTAGGTAACCCCTGATGTTGGCTCACTTGGGAGGGAGTAGACACACACTACTTGTTCACATCATCCAATTCATGTTCAAGATTAAATTTAGTTCTATCTTACATTCGTAATTGATGAACTGTAATAATAAATTTATAAGTGGTGAAGGAAGGATACCTTCTCCACATTGATGTCGAATTATTTACGCATGTGAACTTTCATTATCAATGAACTGAAATAAATAGATTAGATGGTGAAGGAAGGATACCTTCATCTTGTCTTGGTTGTTTGATACTATCATTAGTTGTTTTTATTCAAATTCTTCCGCATTATGGATGTATGTTAGATGTTTTAGGTGACATCTTGGCTTCGAATAGCCGTGGTGTTACAGATTGGTATCGAGCGGGCTTTAGGTCCGTGGTAATTAAGTTTTAAATTGACACACGCGTACGCGATGGGTGGGGTTGAAAATTACATTGCTTCCGCAATATCTGTTATTATGTTTCATTTTGTTGAGCAATTGTTAAATTGTACGTACTATCATCCTTGTTGGTAATATATGATGCGCTATGATATTCAATATCTATGAACTAATTCTATGATTGTCATGAGATGATCCTGTATATTCATAATGGAGTATTTTGGTGAAGCGTGTTGTTAATGGATGATAAGAAGTGGAGGTCGTGGTTGTTACTCTGGGATTCACCAGGTTACACCACTGTTCGCAGAACGTGGTTAGAGGAGTAGTTACCCCGAGTACCATAGTTTCAGGTGTTAAGCGTGAGTTGCTTTAGAAAGTTGTTCTCTTTCTTGATTTCTGAATTTGACAATTCTTGTCCTATGGTGGTTGATGAAGTTCTCCTGGGTTATTGGTTCATGATAGTTTATGGTTTTCAATATATCCCTCTCGGTTCTCTGAAACAATCATTGCTTTTGACCTTGAGTTGCTTTTACTACTTGTGATCGTTGTCAATTGGCAAGATTGATGTTTTCATGGTTGCTCCTTCTTTCTCATTGAAAAGAATGACTCATTTACTCGTTTGTGACTTGGTTAGTGAGAGTTTTCATCAGTAAGTTCGTTTGCATGGGAAAGCTTTGGCTTTATCGTTTCTTTTGGATTACTTGAGCGTTGAGGTTTGAAGTCTCTCTTTTCTGTAGTAAGGTGTTAGAATCCTTTTGTGATGTCTTGCCATGCTTAAAATGAGAAGTTATAACTAAACGAATAAATTGTTACGATATGAGTTACCAAGTTGGGTTATTAGCATGGTGCAAATCAATTATTCTTAACTACCATCCATGAAAGTGAAATTGATTAATTTGAAATGTCACGGTATTTGATACATGGTGTAGGTTAAATGAAGATCATCCATATTCATTCGGAACCTATAGATCTTACATAAGAGCTAGATTTATCTATTTTACAGTATGCTAAAATTGTTGAAACTTGTATAAAGTACGGATGGGTGCTTTGGTGTATCGATTCATGAAACCTTGTTTATAGAAAATTATGTTAGTGAATCTTTAATCATGTTTTGAAATGATTTACGAACAAAGGTGAAATGTGAATCTATGTTTATATGTGGTTATGTGATTGCAAATGAAATTAGTACCATATGTACACACATGATTAGTACAATCATCAATTGTTAATGAACGCTGAAGAAGGTGTTGAGCAACACCAACAGTTGAGTAGATGAATTTCGTAAGTAGGCTTTGATAGCGTGCATTGTGATATTGTTATTGCTTAGCATAATCTGGTTATAATAAATTTGTTTCAACTTTGTGTTTTATGTTCCCTTTGGGAAGTTTTAGGATGGAGTAATAAAGTTTGATGATTCTTGGTACTAGTATATGTTGTCGATGTTTTTTTTTAAATCGTCAAAATGTGAGAATGAGGTTAATTCTCGTAGTAATTTGATCACCCATGGTGATATTCTCTAAATGATCAAATTTCAAGTTTTATGTTCATGATCGTTTGAGGTTCAGCTTTTATGTGGTAAATGAAGTTATCGAGTAACGATATGTTGCAAAGTTATAATGGTTCTTGATGATGCAAGTGCTTGATTTTGAATACTTATTTGTTCTTATCTGTTAAGGTTCGATACTCTCTTCTTGTGAGGCTTATGCGTTCAACTGTGGACTCCACTTATGTTCTATGAGTTCATTGCTTAATTGGTTTCTTCCTTGGTCCCGTGTTCAGTGCGAGTGGTAGATGAGTTTTTCAGTTGGTGAAAGTCGTTTCCATTTGTCTCTTCTTTTGAGAAAGAATCAACCCATTCTTTACACGTGGGTCTTTTGAAGTGTTTTCTAATGGTTGTGGTGAAACTGATGTTAATACCCATAGTAATTTGATCGCCTTCGATGATATCGTTCAATTGAGAATATTTCAAGTTTAGCTTTCGTGATATTTCCTTTGAGCTCTTGAATCATCTGGTAGCTGAAATTATTTTAAATAAATTGAGGTATTGAATTGTCTTGTTGCTTCTTAAGAGATTCAAGTGATTTAATCTTAAAGGATTTTTGGTTTGAGTTGGCAACGTGAAGCGGCAATTAAAGAAAAAAAAATTATGTTAGTTCCCTTAAGAGAAGAATAATCTGCTTGTTTTTCATGAAATCCTGTAATTGGAAATGTTTCGAGTTTGGTGGCTGAGATTATTTGGATCTCGTGTTTCGTGTGTAGTTGAATTGTTCTGAACAAATATGACGTATTGAGGAATTTCATTGGTTCTTAATTAGTCCGTGTGGTTTGGACTAAAGGCCTTATGTTGTTCGTTGTGGCAAGCGATGTTAGTCAAAGAATTAATTTAGTGTTAAAGGAAAGAGTGCAGAGGAATATTTGAGAATTTGAGTCAAGTTTTATGGCTGTAGTTATTTGAATTGTTCATAAACTTTTTGCTCTTTTCACTCAAGAGTGTCGAGTTTCAATCGCAATGTCATTTCCTTAATGGTGGATATTTGCTATTCCCTTTTAGAGGATGCGTGCCTCCATTGTGAACTCAATTTTCGTTTTCCCGCATCTTCATTACAGACTATTTCTTTTGGTTTCGTGCTCACTTTGTGCGATAACGTTTTCTGTGTGGTGAAATTTGTCCTTATTCGCCTCTTTCTTTTAAGAAAGGATCAACGATTTTGTGTTGCAAAGTTTTACAAAGCGTAAGTCACAATTGTTTGGTGGTGGTTAAGTGATTGTAGGGGTGAGATTTTGCTACCAAGCTATTGGAGGAGTAATAGAGGATGAGTTGGTTTTGACCTAAACCTCTTGGAGGAAGTTGATTCGAGATGGAATGTATGGCTTCAAGTAAAAGCGTATAGTGTTCAACTAAGTAGAACCTATGATATAGTGTAGTTCGAACTTTGGTTCATGTTGAAATATTGCGGATTATCAAATGTATGGAAACCTTAATCAATTTTATAGCGTAACACAATTGGAAAGAATTGCGATGTTGAGTGAGTGATTCTGATGATGTCAATGAGTGAGTATGTCGAATTGTGGGGATGTTAGAGATTTAATCGATGATTTCACCATGTGTTATAAGAGGAATTCGTGGTAGGGGTCTTGGAGGTTAAATTTGGGCTTTCCATTTTCATGCTAGACTTTTGGTCGCCCAAAGATTTGTGTGTAGAGGAGATAGAAAAGCGGAGTATTGAGTAGTGGAATGATTGTCGATAGAACCCTTACGATGTAGTTCATGGCGGGTGTACTTGAGGATTCGACGTGTTATTCTTGAAAGTTGGAGGTGATGAGATTACGTGGGTCTTTGAGGTGCTTTGGTGCCCTCTATCAAAGTAATGTCATCAGTTTGTCTAGAGTGTTCAGTGGAATCAATAGAGTCTCTCCACAAAGGTGTGGATGATGTATTTCGGTTTAAGCCTAAATTTGAGGATGTTAAATTAAGAGGTTGAGAACGTGTGGTATGCGATGAATTCAATTCCAAGGTTGGAGAGATATTTTATTCCAAAAAGTGAAACTAAGGAAAAAGATGTCTTCTTGATTAGTGAAGCGTTTTCTTTATTCTCGTATGAGCTTTGTGCTGTTGACCAATGTCTTTCGTAAGTTGAGTTTGACTCGATTTTGGCATGTGTGGTTCTTGGCATTTCAGAAAGGAAAAAAAATGATTGATTTGGTTATTCGAGTGATTTGTCCTTTGGTTTTCGTGACATTTATTCGCAAACTGCCACTTGGAAGGTGGAAAGGTTTTCGTAATGAAATTCTGATTTCTGGATTTTACTCTTACCCAGTTGGTAACGTCTAGTTGTGATGTGAATCTTTCTTATTCAGATGTGTTTTGCCGGTAAAAGAGTTTGCTTAAAGAGTTTTCGATCGTGTGTATTCGGTTAAAGGAGGTGATCCTTGTTTTCAGTGAAGAGTTCAATTGAGAGGCAGAATAAGAGTTTCGTGTTCTTTGTGCTTGTCATGTGGTTGGTATCATTGGGAAGGTTAACCCAAGGTACATTGGGTTGTTTTCGCTAGTTGGCGATCGCCGTGACTATCTCGAGTCTATGCGCGGGAGTACATAACGCCTTGTATGTTCTCGTTGAGTGAGTACCGGAAGCACCGGGTTGAGTGTTAGTTCGCACGACGTGTTACGCCGTTGTGTTGTGGTATTTTTCAGTCCGAGGAGAGGCTACTTGGGAAGTTGGAGTTTCACGCGCGTGAGCCTTAGCGGTGTTGTTCACAACGGTGCGTGGTTACCGTTGTTCGTTCTCGATCGTGGTTGTTCTTTCGGTTATGTGTTTAGATTCGGGTCGAATCTGTTAAGGGGGTAGAATGTAATATCCCGAAAGTGTGAGGATCAACTATCGGAAGAAAATTAATCAAATCGGTAGCGATTAATTTTATTCGGGAGAGCGAAATTTGTTTAAATTTCAGTTTTTGGGGGCACTTTTGATCTTGGGCCTCCGACCCATGTTTGTGCAGCCTTGAGGCCGACTTTAAGTGGGCCAAGAGGGGAGGCACCCCAAAAGCCCAAGCCGCCTCCTCCTAAACACTAGGCCGAACTCCCCTCCCTCCCCTTTTCCACCCTTGGCCGCCACCCTCTCCTCATCTCCCTTCCTGCGCTCCACCTCCACCCTTCCCATGGCAGCCACCTCCTCCCTTGGCAACCATCTCCTCTCCGTTGGTGCTGCCGGCGAAGCAAAGAAGAAAGGGGAAGTGGGGAGAGGAGATCATCGTGAGGGTTTCAACGATTCACACATGTCTTCAAGGGTATTCATCAACTTCCCGCTGTTGGTTCAATTTGTTCTTGTTAGAAATCGTTTGTTTAGTGGTAGACGTGATTCGGATCGTTTTTATTAGATCGAACTGCTGCGTTCAGAAAATCAATTCTGTCCAGTTTCTTGCGCGGCCTGTTTCGAATGCTTAGAGGCAGAATTAGGATTTTGATCTCCTAGAGTTATTTAGAGGATGCTCTTAGCTTTCGGTGGCCGCCAAGATCACCTCATTCCGACTTTCGAGTCAAAAGTTATGATAGATTTACTATCTGCTGTCCAGAATCCTGACGAGAATTAGCAGTCTCTGTTTAGGTTGATTTATGGCCTAGTTAGAGGGTGATTCAGAGGTCTTGCCCATAACAAATTTTGAAGGTGATATCACTAGCTTTCAGGATTGATAAAGAACACCTCATTTGGATTTATAGATCAAAAGTTATGCACTTTTCTTTGTGACTGTCCAGATTGTAGGTCAGTCTGTCCAGATTGTATGTCAGTTTCTATCTTTAGTTTTGACCCGTGTGCTACTTTTTGTTAAAGGCAAAATATGAATGTCGTGCCAACTAGGTTATTGTAGGTAATTTCATAACCTTTTCAGATTGTTAAAGAACACTCAATTCAGAGTTGTAGTTTAAAAGTTACGGACGTTTTAGTACTGCTGTTTTTTTTTTATGTTCAGACAGTTTCTGTTCTGCTGTTTCGTTTGACAGTTAGCAATTTAGTTTGGCCGAATTGGGTTATCTCATCAACTAGAAAGTTGTAGATATATTTTTTAAGCTCGTGTAGGATCTGGGCTCATCTCTTTTGGAGTCCCAGATCATTAGTTTTGGTCTTTACCGTGCTGCTGTCCAGATGGGATTCCATGTTGCTGCTGGAATTTCAGATTTGGGTTATGACTATGTTTTGGGTGTGCAAGAGGGTAGTGTAGAATATTAATTCATGATGGGCTCTATGTTGTTCTTATTTCGGTTATTTAATTGTTTAGGCCGCGAGCCTACGGGTTTGGGAGCGCCATCGTTGCTGCTAACGCCGCAATGCGGAAGGCAAGTACTTTGTTGGTTTTAAGTCTTTGTGATTGTGAATGTTTACATGAATATGATGTGACATCTTGTGATACCGAAATGCTGAATTGGTTATGTTCTTTCAATATGTGGAGTAAATGCGAAAGATGATACTAGCATTGTTCATGTTCATATCATGCATCCTTTTATTCATGCTATGTCCACGGAGTGGATGTAAGTCCCACCATTCCAATGTGGGCGAGTTTGGACATTGTCATGTCCGTCCACGGAGTGGATTGAAAGACCCATCAATTCCAGTATGGGCACGTAAGACCCATCAATTCCAAAGATGGGCGGCTTTGGACACCTATATGAAACGTTCTTCATATAGGACTTGGATCCCGCACTTTTGTTAAGGTGCGGGCTTAAGTGAACACCGACGGTGTGTCACTCGCTATACCAGATAAGCATATGTGCAGTCCATCCTTGAGTACATTCATTCATGCCATGCATTCCTAAGTTTTCATTCGATGTATGCTCATATTCTCTTATGATGATGACTTGTTCATATGTGTGTTATGTCTCTTTCATCAGACTTGCTGAGTCGTGGACTCACTCTTGCGTTGTTTGTTTATTTTAGGTAACCCCGATGTTGGCTCACTTGGGAGGAGTAGACACACACTACTTGTTCACATCATCCAATTCATGTTCAAGATTAAATTTAGTTCTATCTTACATTCGTAATTGATGAACTGTAATAATAAATTTATAAGTGGTGAAGGAAGGATACCTTCTCCACATTGATGTCGAATTATTTCTGCATGTGAACTTTCATTATCAATGAACTGAAATAAATAGATTAGATGGTGAAGGAAGGATACCTTCATCTTGTCTTGGTTGTTTTGATACTATCATTAGTTGTTTTTATTCAAATTCTTCCGCATTATGGATGTATGTTAGATGTTTTAGGTGACATCTTGGCTTCCGAATAGCCAGGGTGTTACACTAAGTACACGAGTGAACCAATAATCTGGGAATATCTCAGCTAATCCTTTCCTAGTCTTTTATTCTTTCGAAGTATCAGACTAGGATCATAGGGTGTTGGAGAAGGCTTGCTATCCATATAGCCAAAACGACTCAAGACCTTTTCCACATAATGGGATTGCAGAAGTGTAATCCCATCCTCACTCTTGATCAACTTGATGTTTAGAATTACATCAGCTTCTCCCATGTAGATTTCCTCATCTAACTCTCTATTGAGGAAAGCTGTCTTAACATTCATTTGATGGACAATAAGACCATGTGAGGCAGCCAAGGATATTAGTACTCGTATAATGGTCAATCTAGCAACAAGTGAGTAAGTATCAAAGAAATCTTCTCCTTCTTGAGTATAGCCCTTAGCCACAAGCCTTGCCTTGTACTTTTCAATAGTACCATCAGGCCAAGCTTTTTCTTGAACACCTACTTATATCCAACTGGCTTGCAGCCATATGGATGATCAGTGATTTCCCAAGTCCCATTAGCGAGAATAGAATACATTTCGCTATAGACCGCATCCTTCTATTACTCTACATCAGGAGATGCATATGCCTCTGAAATAGATTTGGGAACATCATCCACAAGGTACACAGTGAAATGATCTCCAAAATATTTTTCAATCCTTTGTCTTTTGCTTCTTCTAGGAACAATACTATCATCCTTTTCAAGAATTTGTTCGTGTATGTGTTCGGAATGCTCAATGGGAATTATGGGTTCAGGAGTTAAATTATTTGCTTGACTAGTAGAGTTATGCATATCCTTTATAGGGAATATATTCTCAAAAAATGTAGCATCTCAAGACTCAATTATTGTATCGACATGTATGTCAGATACCTCAGATTTAACTATTAAAAACCTATAGACAGTACTACAATGAGCATATCCTAGAAAGACACAATCCACATTTTTCAATCCAAGTTTGCGCTTTTTAGATATCTGTATGTTGACTTTAGCTAAGCACCCCCAAGTGCGCGAGTAGGATAGTGATGGTTTTCTCCCTTTCCATCCTTCATACGGAGTAATCTCACTATTCTTAGTGGAACTCGGTTCAGACATTTGTCGAGGTTAGTATAGACTCCCCCCAACCATGCCTTAGATAAACCCATAGTGTCTAATATGGCATTAACCAAGTCACTCAACGTGCGGTTCTTTTTTTCAGCAACCCCATTGGATTGAGGCGAATAGGGAGGTGTCATCTCATGGATAATTCCATGCTCTACACAGAATTAGGAGAACTCATTTGAGAAATACTCTCCACCATGATCCGATCAAAGTCTTTTGATTTTTCTTTCTAGTTGATTCCCAACTTCAGCCTTATAAGTTTTAAAGTAGTCTAGAGCCTCATCTTTTGTTTTCAATAGATACACATAACAATATCTAGAAGCATCATCAATTAGAGTCATGAAATATATTTTCCTCATTTCACAACACACCATTCATTTCACATATATCTCGAATGCATGAGTTCTAAAGATGCCAAATTTCTTTCTTCCACAACTTTATGAGGTTTGCAAGGTTGCTTTGTTTGTATACAAGTTTGGCATTTAGAACCTTTGACTATAGAAAGTTTCAGAATTAAATTTAGACTGGATAGCCGAGATATACAACTAAGTTTTATGTGACACAAATGTGAGTGGCAAACGTTGGCCTCATCCCCATTATTTGGATCATAAATATGGTTCACAACCTTATTACAGAAATCTAAAAGAGAAAGGCAAAACAAGCCTCTGCAATCATAGCCTTTTCCAATAAAGAGTCCAAATTTATAAATGACTACTTTATTTGACTCAAACTCCAACTTATACTCATCTCTACACAGAAGGGAGACGCTGACGAGATTCTTATTTATTGAAGGAACATGCTGCGTGTTCTTCAGCTGCACAATCTTTCCCGAAGTAAACTTCAGATCTACCATGCCAACACCAAGAACAAAGGCATGCGAACCGTTTCCCATCAACACGAAGGAAGCCTGAGAGACCTGATAAGAAAAAAACAAGGACACATCAGCACATACATGAATATTAGCCCCTGTATCAATCCACCAGTTGGTGGAATGACAGACTGAAAGAACAGTACGTAAATTACCATATCCATATGTCCCTGCTCTGATATCGCCAATAGTCACATTCACAGACTTGGTCTGTCTGTGCTCATTCTTTATGTCTTTACGGTCAGGACATTTGTTGGCCTAGTGGTCGCCCTTACCGCACACATAGCAGGCAACTTTTTCCTTGTTTGGCTTCTGGTTCTTCTTAAAGTTGGTTGTTTGTACGACCTTAGCCTTTCCCTTGAACTTTCCGTTACCATGATGTTGTACGACATTGGCGCTGTACTGTCCTTCAGCCACCTTAGGATGCACATCCTTCACCTGAGATTTCTCTTCAACATCAAGGGACGCAATCAGATCCTCAACGAAAATATTTTATCTCTTGTGTTTCAGAGATATGACAAAATTCCTCCATAAAGAGGGTAGTTTGGCAATGATGACACCAGTCACAAATTTATCAAGCAATGTGCATTTGAGGTGGTCGAGTTCCCTCGTAATGAATTGTATTTCATGAGCCTGCTCAACTACAGAACGGTTCTCAACCATCTTGTAGTCATGATATTACTCAATGGTATACAACTCACTGCCAGCATCCGAGGTTGCGAACTTTATGTTCGAGTGCCTCCCACAGCCCCTTTGTGTCTGTCATGTGTATGTATTGATGAGGACATTCCTTCCACTAATACAACCATCCCTACTGCTTCTACTCTTCAACTTGATATGCAAGGACCAATTACTAGAGCGCGTGCTCGCCAACTGAATTATCAAGTAACTTCGTTTCTAGGAGTTTATAATTGTTCCATTGAGGATGGATTGCTACCTAAGTCTGGTGATGTTATTCTACTCAGGAACGAAGGCAAGGGGGTACCACAACTACTACAACAAGTCCAGGCCTCCGGAATCAGCATGACAACACCAACTTAAAACAGGCATAACTTTCACATACGGAGTCTGTTGGAGGCCCACAAGTATTTGATTGAAAGCTTATTTCGTCCTCTTTCCAACGGATCTGGCCTCATCTTCAAATTCTTTCTGAACTGATCACAATCATCAAAAGAAGATGTCATATCACTTGTTTGGGCCAATCTGGGCCTTGTAATCATACTGAATTTGGCCCATCTCGCCGTGGCCACTGAGGTGCGATTCATGTTTACATGAACAGTAATCCATGGAATTAGTCCCATCCCCTTAGTTCTATTAGATGTGTGGCTCCTCATCCCCTATTTAAGGAGGCCGCACACCCTCTAGTTTTCTTGGATTTTGTTTATGTTTAGGTTGCCTTCACAGCACTTGAATCTTTTGCGTGTGTCGGTTAGACCACCCAATTAAGATCCTTATTCGTAATCCCAACTCAATTTAAATATTTCAATTCCTATTTGCAATTTCGATTGCTTGATCTTGTTCTTGCGTGCTTCTTCGGTGTATGCGGGAATCAACCTTCGTGGTCAGGTCAACCGGGTATTCGTGCACGGTTGATAATGACTTGTCGAGCAGTTCAGCGATTGCGTGGTTTCAAGCCTTGCGTGTTCTTAGCCAGGATCGTGAGAGTTGAGCGACGCCCACCGAACTTATCATTCTCATCGAAAGATCGGGCCAACAATCGGACTACCGGGTACATCATGTATGCATCGCATAGACGATCGAAAAGAACGCTAAGAACACATCCCACAAAAATTGTGATGGCTGCTTTAAACTCTTTTTCATGTTCGGGAGTGAATTCTCCCTCAAATCTCCTAGAGGCAACCCAAAATACATTCAGAGCCGTGAGCCACAAAGTGACTCTTGTATGCCAATCTTTTGAAGTTTACTCCACTAAATCTCTCTGGTTTCATTGGCTCGGCAAGACCAGCCATTTTCATCACAAAGTGCCTATCAAGTTCACAATCAGGTTTTTGGATTGTTAGATATATGCGCACTTTTGTGATTGTTATAACTCCTAACACAATAATTGAATGGACAACAACATATATACTAGGCATATTTGAAACTATGAACAGTAACATGATTATCAACTCAAATATATATCTATCTCATATATATGCACTAACAAGACAAATCCTAGAACAAGTATGCTACTAACAGTAGTAGACATCAACATCATCATATAACAAATTTCTAGGAAACAAAGCCTAATCAAATGAAATGTTATCACCATGACTTACAGAGGATCACTCCGATGAAGGTCGTGGTAGAGACTGATCTGAAGAAGACAACGTGTAGAGAAGGAACCAAGCGAGCAAAGCGCGGCGCTTCCCAAAAACTCGATTCGCCCCAACCCGTGCAGGATTGCAAGGGACGCTGGCTTTGGAGACACTGCTCTCCCCAAGTTGGTGCACGTCGAGGAAGGGATGGAGTAGCCGAGTAGCACAGCAACAAGGAATTGAGCAACGATGCAAAACTGAGTTCGGCTATTCGAAGAGCTTAACTCTATTTTGCATTTTGCATTGTTAGATCTGAGAGGAGAGAATTCCTTTATATAGAGCCAGAGCTAGAGCCAGAGTCTTCCCCCCTATACTAGCAATGTGGTACTAAACTTCCACCATGCATGAGTAGATCTTTGGGATTTTGGTGTATGGGCCAAGCCCAAACTTCCTACATGACTGGCACATCCTTCTTTGGAGGAGCACCCATCTTAGTGAGAACTTCATCAGAAAGTGTGGGCTCCCCGGGTTATTGGAAATGTACTTAATTAAATTCATACAAGAACATGATTATTAATGAAGGAACAAGATCGTCCCTCAATTAAAGATCATGCTAAAGGTATAAATTCAACAAGTAACAATTCCAATAAACAGATCCCGGATATATATATATATATCTCACAATGGTTCCTGTGATCAATGACCATTGCATATATATATCCTTTAACAACATTGCATCATACACATACAAGTCGTACATTTGCATAATTAAACATAAGTTTACAACATTCGGGTTTAGTACTACAATATAGAGTGACTTGGTCACTACAACATATTCAACAGCGGAAGCAAAATAAACTGAAAAAGTCCACCAATGGCCTCATCCACCCGCAGGCAATTGCGTGGAGCAAAGAAGTAGCGTTACTCGTTAGCGCCACCCCGATCGGCGCTAACGGTGCTTCAGAAGGAAACCGTCCTCACCTGCAACAATAGGTGATAGCACCTTGAGTACGGAAGGTACTCAGCAAGTCTTACACAAACTATTAAAATAAAGTGTTGATTAGAGCCTAACCAAGGGAACAGAATTGTTACATGCATAAGGTTACAACAGGAAGGTATAAAGGTTCAAATTTGCATAAAGCAATACATCTTAACCTACAAAGGCTAAATTTTGATAAAGCAATTTAATAAATCAAAGTTTGCTTAAAACAGTAAGTAAATGACATAAAAGTAAACAGTTAAAGGCATGATTCCCTCATGCAAACCGAAAATAAACCAAAACCACATTTTTGAAAATCAAAACTTCTATACAGGTGACATCAATTCAAGTTATCGTCCATGACCGTGGACACGGCTATTCGAACAGCTTATACCCTGCAGGGGTGTACATCTTTACCCACATGACTTAGCTAGCCCGTTGCCTTCGGATGCCTCCGAATGATGACATACTTCCTTTGGTATGCCGACCGGGGAAACTAAGATTTGGTATTTTTCAACAAGCCAACACTATTGAGTTGGACCCCCATGTGTGAACTAATCCCGCTTAAACAACGACTGATAGCATCTGCTTAACCGGGGCACACATGTTGCGTCAGTAATGCCGATCCAAACAATTTAATGCGAATTGGGTTCCCTACCCATAGTAGAATGCTATCGGCACCATTAAGGTATCGTATATGCGACGAGGCACATATACGCCTCACCCTCCTAAGAACATCCGACATCGACATACAAGCTCACATGGCATAAAACGCAGTCCTCGCACTGCAGCATCTATGCCATACAAGGTCAATACACATATCCTTACTCTCCTGTTTCCAACTCAATAGTCTCAACATTTTACTTAACCAAACAGCGCCCATACACTGCATGTGGAAGTACGTGGGGGACTTGAACTGAATAGTCAGAGTTCGGTCCTTAATTAACCCGGACAAGTCCACCACAAACCCAATCTCGTGCACAAAAGCACCATCACTAGCTTCCTCTTGTCCAGATCAATTTGAATTTCAAATACAAGACCGATTTAAAGAAACTGGACAAAGAGTTTAAAATAACAATAGTTCGCTTAGATTCCCATGTTTGACAAGATATGCTTGTCAAACTCTAAAATCTCTAGACTGCATGTCTAAGCTAAAACTGAAAATATAGCTTATGATATACAGTACTATGCTAGGGTTAAGTGTATGGTGACAATTGAGGTAATCCATCATGTTTGGTCATAGCTAACTACTAACAGATCACATTTTGTATTTTCAGAAAAATAGCATGCACAGATATCACTGGATTTGTAAAAGCTATTGTACAAAATTTGGGATCAATATGGTGCAAAGAGGATGATTGCCTTGGTAGTAATACACTTCTGTTGCAGGTTCAGGTTGCTCAGAGGCAGATTCAAAAACTTCAAATGAACCAGATTCTATAGAAAGCAAATAAATCCAATAAATGCCAAATCTGACAATAAGCTCAAAATGAAGGAAAAATGCATGATCAATTTGGAAATGCATGATTACAGTATGTGTAATACTCCGAGTTTCGTTCAGAGGGAGTTGAATCGGGAAAAAATTGCGAGTTCTTTTTCCGGCTTTTGGAGCAGCTGGGTTTAGCCTCCGCCAGCCTTCCTTGCCTAGTGGCCGGCCAGCACCTCCTCTTGGGCTTGGCCTATGCGCCCCTCCCCCTCCAAACCCTAACCAGCCCCTTTTCCTCCCCTTTTATTCTCCCCTTGGCCGAACCCCCCCTCTTTTCCCCTTTGGCCGCCGCCCCCTCCCCTCCTCCTCTCTTCCCGCTCACGCCCTGCCCCTAGGAGTCGCCCCCAATCTCCATTGGTGCTGGCCCCTGCTGGTTTGCCTCCCAACCTACCTTCGACCTTCTCCCGCTGCCGGTTGCGCAAGGAGTTGAGGAGGACAGCAGCTCGCTTGGGGCAAAAGAGGTGAAAAGGAGGGAGATCGTCTTCTCCGTGGTTCTTCTACCTACTCCCTGGTTGCAGCAAGGGTAACGATGCCGGGTCTCATTGTTTGTTTGTTGGTAGAAGCGATTTGGATTCATAATTGTTTAGGCAGACTCGCTGCGATTAAAAATCTGTTTCTGTCCAGTATGTTTCGGGCCCTGTTTCATGTTCTTAGGGGCAGAATTTGGGATTCTGGTCTCCTAGAGTTAGCTAGAGGATGCTCTTAGCTTTCGGTGGCCGCCAAGATCACCTCATTCCGACTTTCGAGTCAAAAGTTATGATATTTTTATTATCTGCTGTCCAGAATCCTGACAGGGATTAGCAGTCTCTGTTCAGATTGATTTTTGGCCTAGTTAGAGGGTGATTCAAGGGTCTTGCCCATAACAAATTTTGAAGGTGATATCACTAGCTTTCAGGATTGATAAAGAACACCTCATTTGGATTTATAGATCAAAAGTTATGCACTTTTCATTGTGACTGTCCAGTTTGAAGGTCTGTCTGTCCAGAGTTGTATGTCAGTTTATATCTTTAATTTTGACCCGTGTGCCACTTTTTGTTAAAGGCAAAATTTGAATGTCGTGCCAACTAGGTTATTGTAGGTAGTTCCATAACCTTTTCATATTGTTAAAGAACACTCAATTTGGAGTTGTAGTTTAAAAGTTATGGATGTTTTAGTACTACTGTTTATTATGTTCGGACAGTTTCTGTACTGCTATTTCAAACAACTGTTAGCCTTTTAAATTGGCCAAATTGGTTTACCACGTCAACTAGAGTATTGTAGTTTAGTCAGTTAAGAAGCTACAGAAATTGGATTCACCTCGTTTCGACTTCCAGATCTTAAGTTATGCCAATTACTGTGCCGCTGTCCAGAATTAAGTTATGACAGAATTGTTGATTTCAGTTTAAGTTTTGTATTAACGACTAGAGTCTTCAGGGAAGTGGTGTATAGCGTTGATTAGTAGAAATGGGTATTTTTCTGGTGTTCTTATTGAATGTATTTCATTGGTTAGGCGGCGCGAGCTTCAATTTAGGAACGCCATCGCTGCCCATTAACGCGCCTCAACGCTGAAGGCAAGTACTTTGTTAATCGAATCGGTTGTGCATTGTGGTTATTGATATGATCGTGCTGTGATAACTTTTGTGTAGTATGAAGTGAGATATTCATGTTTCGTATCTTGTGTTGAATTCATGATTAGAAATGATGGTAATGTGTAATTCAATAAGTTGTTTCATGCATTCATTATCATTTGCCGTCCACGGAGTGGATGAGGAAGACCATCAATTCCGTGATGGTTGAGTAAGACCCATTAATTCCAAGATGGGCAATGTTGGACACCGTATGAAACGCTCTTCATACGGGAAATGGATCCCGCATTTTTGTTAAGATGCGGGCTTGAGTGAACACCGACGGTGTTCACCGACTATACCGTATATGTGTGTGCACCCATTCCCTTGATTTTAAGCATTCATGTCATGTCTTCATATGCACTCATTTGTGTTATGACCAATGTTGATGCCGAGCATGTCTTATTCGTATTGATAAATGTTTTATTGATCATTGTACTTGCTGAGTCTTGGACTCACCTCTTGCGTTGTTTTGTCTATTTCTAGGTGACCATTGATGAGATTCTCTTGGGAGGAGTAGACACACACTACTTGTCTACATCACCAATCTCATGTTCAAGACATAATTCTAGTTCAATATTACATTCGTTAATCGTCGAATTGTAATAATTAAACTTTAATTGGAGAAGGAAGGATACCTTCTCCGCTATGATGTTGATTTAATCTACATGTGAACCTTCTTTAATGTTTCTCAAGATTAAATAACTTAGAAGGTGAAGGAAGGATACCTTCACCATATCTTGATTATGTTAATGTCAGCGGTTGGTTGATATAATTATTTCATATTCTTCCAAATGTGTAGATTGTTAGAATAACTAGGTGGCATCTTGGCTTCGCTTGGCCAGGTGTTACGCTTGGTATCGAGCGGCTTTAGGTCCGTGGTTAAAATAAAATTATTAAATTGACACACCGTGTACGTGAGGTTGGGTTGGTAATTCATTGTTTCCGCAATCTCTGTTGATATGCTTTATTTGTTGTGAAATTGTTGTTTAGTTCTCGCTTCTTTTGAACCGCTAAGTTAAGTGTTTAGTTTTGTTCTGGCTTGTGGTGTTCTTAGATGGCGAGAGTAGAGGACGTGGACGTCGCCGCCGTGGTCGCGGTCGTGGACGTGGTCCGTTGTTTACCGCAACCTCCGCAGAAGAGGCCGCTAGGTGCTCTTGAGAGGTTGCCTCACCGCCACCCACCGGCCGAAGCTCAGCTACGCCGCCGTGGATGCCCAGCGGCGCCGCTATTATTATTCGAATCTTCGAGGGAGAACGAGCAACTCCGTCAGCATGCGCGGCTCAACTGCTGCTTCGCCGCTTGCCGCCGCTAGCTCGCCGCTGCTGCTCGCCGCTTTCTTCTTGCTCCGCTGCAGTCCAGGGGTTGCAGCGGTTCCACCCGAGACTAGGATAAGTCTCGCGAGTGGATGTCACTGACTTGACACTTTTGATGGAGCGGTACCCGGGCCAGCAGCAGATTGGCTCCGGTACATGGAGCGGCGCTTGATGCATTGGAGATGAACGCAGCGTAAAGGGTTCGCTTTGTGGCCTTTCAACCAAGGGCCAAGCCGATATCCGTGGGAAGGGGTTCTGCTCGCTAGACCCCGCCAGTGGACCGCCATATGGGAAGTTTTTGTGGGGCAATTTAGAGCCAAGTACTATCCGGATTCCTTCGTTGAGAAGATGGAGCAGTCTCTGTTGACGTTGACTCAGGGTAATAGGTCAGTCTCAGAGTATGAGGCTGAATTCAACAGCCTGGTACGCTTTGTACCAGCGGTAGCCAATGATGATATGGAGAAGGCTAAGAGGTTCCGTCGGGGTCTCGTTCAGGAGTATCGCCAGATTCTGGGGGCATCTGTCTTGCGTGATTTCAGTACAGTGGTTGAGCAGGCTAGAGGAATGGAGTTGGTGAGGAATCTTCCTTCGCAGACGCAGCCGGCTTGTGGCACTGCTTGCTTGGTGGTTCGCGCAGGCCGTGCGGGTTTTAGTGGTGGAGGCGGGTCTTCACAGCGACCGCATCCAAGAGATTTCAAGGGAGTCGCCACCTCGCTCACCGCCAAGAAGGCAGCCTTCTTTCTGGCGCCACGCACGCCGTCACCGCACTCACGGTGCGTCCGTCCCGGACAAGGTATGAAATGTTTCGGATGTGGAGAGGGTCACCGGTCTTCGAGTGTTCTTTCAGAGGACGTGTCGCCGCGGGGCCGGAAGGCCACAAAGCGCCGCTTGCAAACAGAACCCGCCGAGCATCATCAAGTGGAAGCCGCTCCGCCATGCGTCTTCTTCCGGTGCACCTCGGGGCTCGATGCACTCTAGCTGCACCTCCTGTGCCTCGGTTTTCGTCGATGGGTTCCTCCCGCAGCTTTTACTCCTGCGCCTCCTTCGGGTTCTATCGAACCCCGCCCGCCTGCACCACCTTCGTATGCTTCTCCCGCAGAGTTCCTCGCCATCCTTCACAGAGTCTTTGGTGCGTCTTCGCTCTGTACCCATGGGGCTCACGCCATGCCTACTCCCGACATCAGGGCCCCGATGTGGTGACAGTACTCTACTAGTTGATTCACATGAGGCTTTCAGATATTTGATTCCGAGCTACTTATTCTTTTGTGTCCTTAGAGTTTGTTAGAAGGGTGAGTTTGAGTGTGCGCTTATATCCGAGTCTGTGGTGGTCGGGCTTCTCCGGGGTCTTATTTCTAGCTCTACAACGTGTCCTGGTCAGACTATCACTATTGAAGATGAGAATTTCATCGCCAACCTTATGGTGATTCAGCTTATCACCTTTGATGTTATTTTGGGTATGGATCGTTATTCAATTATCGTGCAAGATTTGTTGCTTTTGGAAGACGGTGACTTTGCAGGCTCCATCGGGTGAAGAACTGGTTTTTGTGTAGCGCGCGCTTGATTCCTTGTTCGTGTTGACTAGTTTGTTTCCCATCGCCGAGCCTCAACCATTGGGATGCTTTGGTCCCTTAGCGAGAAGTCCAATCTCCACTGTATTGAAGATATTCGGTAGTGAATGAGTTTCCGATGTTTTTCCTGAGAGCTTCTGAATGCCTCCGAGCGTAAAGTGGAGTTCCTGGATAGATCTTGTTCCGAACCCAACCTATTTCTATATCTCCATATCGCTTGGCGCGTCCCTTTCGTGAGGAGTTGAAAAAGCAATTGGATGATTTGCTATCCAAAGGTTTGATTCGCGTAGTGTTTCACGTGGGAGCTCCTGCTCTTTTCACTAAGAAGAAGGACGGTAGTTGGCGATGTGTGTGGATTACCTGCTCTTAACCAAGCAATCATGAAGAATAAATATCCTTTGCCCCGTATTGAGGATCTCTTTGATCAGTTGAAGGAGCTAAAATATTCTCCAAAATTGACCTTCAACAAAGTTATAATCGATTAGAGTTCGAGAGCAAGATATTGAGAAGACACCTTCTCTACAAGGTATGGTCATTATGAGTATAAGGTTATGTCTTTTGGGCTAACCAATGCTCCTCAGCTTTTCATGGAAGCCATGAATAGTATGTTGCACCCTTACCTTGATGATTTCGTCGTAGTATTCATTGATGACATCTTGATTTATTCCAAGACGAAGAAGATCATGCTCAAGATCCGAGGTTGGTACTTGAGACCCGAGAGTGAACCAATTTTATGCCAAACCAAGAAATGTGAATTCTGATTTACGGTTGGGTTTCGGGCCATGTAATCAATCAAGAGGGCATTTCAGCTTGATTCAAGTAAGATCTCAACAGTGGTGGAATGGAAAAGACCAACTAATGTAAAAGAAGTGAGGAGTTTTCTGGTTTAGCCGGTTATTATCATGTTTCGTGGAGGGTTTCTCTACCCTTGCTAGACCATTGTCACAATTGACACGAAAGGGGTCAAGTTTCAAGTGGATCGACGCGTGTGAACGAAGTTTCAGACTTTGAAGGATAGATTGGTGACCGCTCCAAGACTCACTCTTCCCGAACCAGAAGCGGTTCACTATTTATTCGAGATGCTTCTAGAGTTGGGCTTGGTTGTGTACTTATGCAGATGGCAAGGTGATTGCCTATGCATCGCGGCAGCTTGAAGAAACATGAATGTAATTATCCTACTCACGATTTAGAGCCGTTGCAGTGGTTCTTGCTTTGAAGATTTGGCGTCATTATTTGTATGGCGAATCTTGTGACATTTTCACTGATCACAAGAGTCTGAAATACATCTTTACCCAGAAAGATTTAAACCTGAGGCAGAGGAGATGGTTAGAGTTGATAAAAGACTATGATCTCACCATTCAGTATCACCCGGGCAAGGCAAATGTTGTAGCCGATGCCCTGAGTCGCAAGGCGACCCCTCCTACTCTCGCTTGTCTCATTGCTGATTTAGAGCGTATGGATATCTCCTTTTGTTTTCCGAGCACCGCCAACTGAGACCCGCTTGCTTTTGAGTCAACCATTCCGATCGAAAGCGGAAGCACAACAGCTTGATCAAATGTTTCAGCGTGCAAGGAAACGCCTAGATGAAGGCAAACAAGGCCACTTCAGCATAGATGAGTCAGGTGCATTGCGATTTAAAGGTCGCCTTTGTGTGCCACAGGGGGCACAGGTTAAAGACGAGATTCTAAAGGAAGCACACCGTACACCGTATACAGTACATCCAGGTGAGACCAAAATGTACAAAGATTTGAAGAAGAGTTTCTGGTGGAAGAGAATGAAAGTCGATATTGCGCAAGATGTGGCCTTGTGTGGGATCTCACAATGGTTAAGGCTGAACATAAGCGACCGGCAGGATTGTTGCAACCTTTAGAGGTTCTGTATGGCCATGGGATGACATCTCCATGGATTTTGTGGTTGGTTTACCTCAGACTCAATGAGGGAAGGATGCTATATGGGTTATAGTGGATCGGTTCGAGAAGTCCGCACATTTCATTCCTATTCGAACCACCACCTCATGAGCGATTTGGCTCCACTCTATGTGCGAGAAAGTATGTTTGCACGGGTGCCAAAGACTATTGTTTCACCGAGATGCCAAAATTGTTTCCAAGTTTTGGGAGAGCTTGCAGAGTGCTTTGGGCACGCAACTCCGTCTTAGTACTGCATTCCACCCTCGCATGCAGATGGTCACCGAGGCATAATCCAAACCTTAGAAGATATGCTTAGGTGTTGTGTTTTATCCTGGAAGGGGGGTTGGGAAGATCACCTGGCTTTGGCAGAGTTCGCCTATAACAATAGCTATCACGCCAGTATTCGAGCCGCACCATTTGAGGTTCTCTATGTGTAATGATCCCGAGTTTATAAACAGTAATAAAGTGCTTTATGAACAGAATGAGATACTGCTCATGGCATTACTGCTCATGTTTACACTTTGGGCAAAGATGTTACAAATCAAAACCTTCCTTTTGCCAAAAATCCCAAAGAGGATCATTTAAAATCTTAAAGGAATACAAGATAAAACTTGTATTATGACTGGGAAGTATTTTTATTAAAGCCTAGATAAATTATCTTGGCTAAAAATATTTTTGTTGCATTTTTAGAAATTATTTGGGCTTAAAGAAAATTTATGGTCTTTAAATGAATATTTTCGGCCTGAAATAAATATTTATGTATTTTATAAAGTGAAAATGTGGTTTATGAAATTTATCTGGGAAATATATCATCCCAGTAGCTTACAGTAAAATTTTCATGAATTTATAAATTTATTTGCTATTTTTAAAGCCCCACTCAAACCTTTTAAATATTTGAATAAGGTTTGGTCAACCAAACCGGTCCAAACCTAGCCCTAATATCAGAGCGACTCGGACCACGATCTTGGTCCAACCCAATCATCTTGGTCTGCTCGGTCACGCTCGGCGCGAGCCCAAAATCCACGCGTGATGCGAGCCGTCGATCTTCAATCGAACGCGAGCTCACGCATCACACGAGCCGCCCACGCAGTACGAGATCAACCTCCACCGTTGGATCTTAATCCAACGAACGTGATCGGTGTATGCAATCGGACAACTCCGATCCTTATTCAATCTCCACCGCTCGCTTCCAATCCAACCGCGACGCCTTTTCGCTTTAAACTTAAAGGCGCTTTTATCTCACCGTTAGATTCAAATCCTACGCTTTTTCCTTTTCTCGCGTGTTATAAAGCCCGCACTCCTCCGACCGTTGGATCTTCATCGTATGGCCCGATTTGTGTATGCATTCGACGACTCCGATCCCCGCACAATCGTGGCCGCCCATCCTTGATCTAGCGGTATCGCTTATTTCAATTTGAAATCGAGGCGCGTTAACGTGGGCCTTGATCTCAATCCCACGGCACTCCTTTTTGACCGTGGGCCTTTAAAGCCCAAAATCGGTGGGTCGTTGGATTTTAATCGTGCGACCACATGGGTGTATGCAATCGGACCATCCGGTTCCATTTACATCCCGACCGTAGAAATTAAATCCAACGTGCCGAGCCATCGCATCAAAAGAAGAGTGACGTATATCTTTTAATTGATCGTTGGATCTTGATCCAACGTATATCTTTGAAAGTGGCGCCCCGCAGCCCTTCGGGATTTCAATTAGATCTCGATCATCCGATCTAGATCGTGCGGTCCATATTAACTGGTACCGATTCAAATCATTTAACCTCTCTATTTATCGCAGCCACCCATTTCCAATCGGACGGTTGGTGTTCTTTCGCATTTTAGAGACGTGCGCGCGTCGTGGATCGCCAATGGACCCACATGTCATATTTTGCCTCTCTTCTTCCTTATCTCTGCGCGCAGCCATTTTTGTGAGCAGGGGAGAGGATTTATCCAAAGATTATACACTAATTTTTGAGATGTTTAGCTAAATGGACACCTCATCAACTCTAGATCTTTCCTTCTTGCTCAGTAGCTCAACACCCATATATAAACCCTAGCTTTCCTTGTCGGTTGCCATTGTTGACCAAGAAGCTCATCCTTTTCTTGCGACCAAAGGAGTTTCTTGCTCTTGTTCCTTTGCTTATCCATCCTAAGCACGGTTCCACCTTACAATAAAGATTTGACATCTTTTGTAGGTTGAACCATTGTTTATCTCTCTGTTGATCAACATCGGCATTTTAGAAACTTGGGTATCTTCCTTCTTCGGTAAGCCAAAACCCTAGTTTCGACATTTTGAGCATCTTAAGGACCTTAGAAGTCTGCGTGAATCATTCTCTTAAGCATCGTAGCTTCAACTTGCTTCAAACCAAAAGTTGATATTATGCCTTTCGGTTTTTCATGTCATTTTCAAGACCTAGGGTTCTTCCACAACTTATCATCTTATTTAGGTTTTGACTAAACCCTAGCAGCATGACAAGTTGATCTTTCAATTCTTGTCATCATCTATTTTGACTCTAGCTGAAATATGTCTCGTTTCTCTTGTCGGCTCAACCGACAAAATAGGTGTTTGCTTTAGCTTTTGTAATCTAACTAGTTAGGGTTAGACTAAGGTTGGTTTGGGATATTAATTACCCTAAAAGATCATGCTAAGATTCATTTATGAACTTTTGCATGATCTATACTTCTTTTTCCGAAAATTGCAATCTGTCCTGTTTTCAGCTCTTTTCAAAACTGAAAACTGGAACTTTGCAATAAACTCTAGTTTCGCTTTTTGAAAACAAAGAAGCTATATTATGTGTTATTATCACTATTATGGGTAGTTATGGCTTAAGCATACTGTAATCATGCATTTCCAGATTGATCATGCATATTTCTTCCATTTTGGACTTATTGTCAGTTTTGGTATTTATTGGATCTTATTGTTTCTTTTAGAATCTGTTCTATCGAAGCTTTTGAATATACTTCGAACAACCCGAACTCGCAATGTAAGTCTATTACTATCAAGGCAAGCATCCTCTTTGCACCATATTGAACCCAGATTTTGTACAATAGTTTTTACAAATCCAAAGATATCTGTGGCATGCTATTTGTCCAAAAATACAAAATGTGACTTGTAATAGCTAGCTATAACCTCGACATGGTGGATTACCTTAATCATGACCATACACTCAACTCTAGTGTAGTAATCGTATACTATATGGTCTATTTTCAGATTTGGCTTAGATATGCAACCTAGAGATTTTAGAGTTTGACAAGCATATCTTGTCAAACATGGGAATCACCACTCAACTATTGTCATTTTAAACTCTTTGTCCAGCTTTCTTTAAATCAGCCTTGTATTTGAAATTCAAATTGATCTCGACAAGAGGAAGCTAGTGATGGTGCTTTTGTGCACGAGATTGGGTTTTGTGGTGGACTTGTCCGGTTAATTAAGGACCGAACTCGATTATTCAATTCAAGTCCCCACGCATTTCCACATGCAGCATGTATGGGCGCTGCTTGTTAAGTAAAATGTTGAGACTATTGAGTTGGAAACAGGAGAGTAAGGATATGTGTATTGGCCTTGTATGGCATAGATGCTTTGGTCCGAGGACTGCGTTTTATGCCATGTGAGCTTTGTATGTCAAGATCGATGTTCTTAGGAGGGTGAGGGCGATATGTGCCTCGTCGCATATACGATACCTTAATGGTGCCGATAGCATTCTACTATGGGTGGGGAGCCCAATTCGCTTTAAATTGTTTGATCGGCATTATCGACACAACATGTGTGCCCGTGGTTAGTAGGTGGTATAGCCTACACTAGTGGGATCTGGGCACACATGGGGTCCAACTCAATAGTGTTGGCTTGTTGAAAATACCAAATCTTAGTTTCCTGGCCGGCATACCAAAGGAAGTGTGTCATCATTCGAGGCATCCAAGACAACGGGCTAGCTAAGTCATGTGGGTAAAGATGTACACCCTCGCAGGTATAAACTGTTCGAATAGCCGTGTCCACTGGTCATGGACGATAACTTGAATTGATATCACCAGATAGAAGTTTTGATTTTCAAAAATCTGGTTTTGGTTTATTTTCGGTTTGCATGAGGGAATCATGCATCGCATCGCTTACATTTAATGTATTTACTTATCGTTTTACTTTATCTTTGATTTATTAAATTGCTTTATCAAAAGTTAGCCTTTGTAGGTTAAGATGTATCGCTTATGCAAATTTGAACCTTTATACCTTCCTTTTGTAACCTTATGCATGTAACAACTCTACTCCTTTGATTAGGCTCTAATCACCACTTTCTTTTATTAGTTTGTGTAAGACTTGTCGAGTACCTTTTGTACTCAAGGTGCTACCACCTATTGTTGCAGTGAGGATGGTTTTTTTATGAAGCACCCGTTAGCGCCGATCGTGGTGACGCTAACGAGTGACGCTATTTCTTTCCTCCACGCAATTGCTCGCGGTGGATGAGGCCATTGGTGGACATTTTCCGCTTATTTTGCTTCCACAGATATCGTTAAAGTGACCAAGTCACTTAATATTGTAGTATTAATAGAATGATGTAACCTTATGTTTAATTATATCAATGTATGACTTGTATGTGTTTGATGCAATGTTGATGAAGGATATATATGCAATGGTCGTTGATCCCGGAACCATTGAGAATCATATATATCCGAATCTCACATCGGATTCGCCCTCGTTAAATTTATATCTTTAGCATGGTTTTTAATAAAGGGCGATCGTTCCTTCATTAATAATTGTGCTACAGTATGAATTTAATTAGTAACATTTCCAATAACCGGGGGGTCCTCACAGCGTTGGTATCAGAGCATACGTTGCCTGTAGGTTAGAAGTAGCATGGCCGAAGTTATTAGAGAGTCTTCTAATAAAATTATTTTCAAACAGTAATGTATTTTCGAAAGTTTAAGTATGACATCTTTTATTTCTTATCTTTCTTAATGTCACTTCTTGCCCAACTTTCTGTTGGTTTATTTAAAAGTGAATTGTTTCTTATCTTGTATCTTTGCTTATAGATGAGCGGTTGGTACTTGGTCAAGGAGACTCGAGCCGAAGATGTTGATGGGTTCCCAGCATTACTTCGGGACATGATGTGGCGCCCAATTTCACCTATCACCGAGTACGCCATTTATCGACGAGATCGAGGACCGTGGATGGAGGAGTACCGTGCCTTCATCAACGCCATCGCTAGGCATGTAGTCGGGCAGTGTTCCCTCATCGTGTCCAAGCACTTGCCACCTCCGAGGCTATGGCGGTTCAGAAGTCGCGAGTAGGATGATGAGCCTTCTTCGCCATGATTTGACGGAATTGTCTCAACCACCCTACGACCACTTCCCAATCAAGGCCCTACCTCCGAAGTGAGCATGTTCACGAGATACGCTTTGGCGAAGACCTCAAAGCGATAGCTTAGCGAGGATGGTCCGCATCATGGACCAAATCCATCGCCGCCTTGTGAGGGAGTTATGGGAAACTCGGATCGCCTTAATGAGGCCCAGAGTACTGCTTCTTGGAGTCAACATGAACCGCTCTCGCAACGTGCTTTATGGTGACAACGAGATCTCCTCGCCGCCGCCGCACCACCTCTTTACCGACTTCCGTGGCGGCCGCGCGCACTGCTTATGGACAAGCGCGCCAAGCCCGATGATCGCAGCTTTCTCGCACTCGCGATCGCACCTCCCGGAGGTCATCAACCATTGTTGGGTTCTCCGAGGCGCCTCATTAGTCCTTTGATCCGTTGACACAGTTCCCCGAGCTCATCTTCAATGAGTTTCCGTGAACTTTAATCGGATCTTTATGCTAGTACTCGACGATGAACCCTCGTGGTTGAGTGTCTTTCGGTTTAGTAGTGGCCCTAAATAAAATGTATGTAATAGGGCAGTAGTATTTTGTACAAAGTATGTAAGCTTAACTTTCGTTTGTAATCCGACATTATGGCCGACTATAATGTAAGACTGAACCAAATTTTGTTGTATATATATGTGAAATTTCTGGTTGGTGTTAACTTGAATGCATAACATAACATGCTGCATTGTATATACAAAGATTTGCTCTTTCCTAATTGCAAACTTGTTTGTGTTTGCCGAGTATGTCCTTGTTGTGTTGTTAACCTTGGTGTGGTAACAGATGACAGACTTACTACTCGCGCGCAAGCGCAACAAGGAGGGGCATGTCGACTCGTGCCTCATTCTCGTGGAGGGCCGATCAACCTCCAGCTCGTGGCCCGCAAGGTGGTCCTCGTGAAGAGGAGCTTCTCCACCACCTTCGATGGCCGATGTGCTCATGCAAATTGAGCGCAACCGATGGACCAGACGCGCATCTTGGAGCAGATTGCGCGCAACACTTCTTCTCCTATTGCACCACCGCCGAGCAGAGGCCACCATGTGCGTGGCGCCTTGCGACTTTCACGACTAACCCGCCGGTGTTCTCCGCCTCGTGATCCCATGGAAGCCGAGGATTGGCTTCAACCATTGAGAAGAAGCTTCGATTGCTCAATGCTCCGAAGGGAAAAGGTTCTCTTTGCCGCTTATCACCGATGGGCCACCAAAGATATGGTGGGATAATCTTCTTGCCATTCAACTCGCCGGACATGTCCCTACTTGGGATGAGTTCGTGGAAGCTTTTCGCAAGCTCATATTCCCGAAAGGGTCATGATGATCAAGCAACAAGAATTTCGCGCTCAAGCAAGGGCGAAAATCGTGATCGAATATCCGCATGAGTTCAACTTCTCTAGCCGATATGCTCGATGATGTTTCGATCGACCTTCGCCGTCGAAACCGTTCTTGAATGGGCTATTCAAGGAATCGCAGATGGCGTGGCTTTGCATGATTTCCGAAATTTCTCTCATTTGGTCAATAAAGCCATTGTGGCGAGAGTAAGAGCAAGGCATTGGAGGAGTCACGCAAACGACAAATGACTTCTCGCTTGTTCCCGTGGCAGCCACCAAGGCCTCGTATGTGGTTGTCTAGACCACCACGAGCACCACTCCATTTTCACCAAGGCCGTGTGTTTGCTCCTCGCCCATCTCCTCCCACCAATCAGTCAGGACCAAGTGGAAATCAGCCCCGTCCTGTTAACAATGTTAACCCAGGGGTTATCTGCTTTCATTGTGGTCGTCCGGGGCATTATGCCAACAAGTGTGTGGCAAAGCAGCAAGGATTGCCTCCTGTTCGACCATATCCAGTGCCTGTGCGGCCAGCCCCTTCGCAGAGGCCACCTATCAAAGCTGATCCGCCCAAATTGCGGGGCATGTGAACCGATCACCGCAAGAGGCGCCGATACACTGGTTGTTATGGGTATGCTCCTAGTTAATTTCACCCAACATCGCTTTATTTGACTCGAGCATCTCATTCTTTTATTAGCAATCATTTTGCTGTTCAACACCAGTTAGACATGCATACCCTCCAACCACCTTTTATTATTCAATCACCTGGGTCGGTCTTTAAAACCGATCAGATTTGTTGTGGGGTCAACATAACAATCCTTGGGGTGAAGTTTTTAGCAAATCTAATTGTGATTGACTCTAAAGGGTTGGACGTCATTTTGGGTATGGATTGGCTGTCCAAGAACCAGGGTCAAATCAATTGTTCCCAACGGTCTATTTCTATGACCAATGCAGACGGCATTCAAGTTGTTTACCATTCCAAAACAATTGGCTCTCATCTTTGTGCTCACCAAGTTGATACCACTCCTTCTTTGGAGTCGCACCAATTGTCCGTGAGTATGTTGATGTTTTTCCGAAGACCTTCCCGCTTTACCACCGATCGGAAGTGGAGTTTGTTATTGAACTCGTTCTCGAACTCGCCCGATATCCGTGAGTCCTTATCGAATGCCCACAACGAGTTGGTTGAATTGAAGAAGCAACTCGAGAATTGCTTGACAAAGGTTTCATTCGACCGAAGTTCCTCACCTTGGGGATGCCCGCAATCTTTGTCAAAAGAAAGACAACACTTTACGGATGTGTGTGGATTACCGTCCGTTAAATGAGGTCACTATCAAGAACAAATATCCTCTACCTCGAATTGATGATCTTTTGATCGCTTGGTTGGTGCCCGCTTTTTCAAAGATTGATTTGCGGTCGGGCTATCATCAAATCAAGGTTAGAGCCGAGGACATTCCTAAGACAGCTTTTCTACTCGTTATGGTTTATACGAGTATACCGTTATGTCCTTTGGTCCGACCAATGCTCCAAAGATATTTCATGAATCTTATGAATTCAGTGTTCATGGAATTCTTGGATAAGTTCGTTGTCGTGTTCATTGACGACATCCTTATTTATTCCAAGTCCGATAAGGATCATGAACAACATTTGCGGCTTCAGCCGAAACACTTCGCTTCAAGATCGATTATATGCTAAGTTCAAAGAAATGTGCTTTCGCCCGTAGAGGTTGCATTTTTGGGGCATGTGTTATCCAAGGAGGTATCGCCGATCCAAGCAAGGTACAAGATGTACTAAATTGAAGCCTCCCAAGAATGTCCCAGATTCGGAGTTTTCTTGACTTATGGGTTATTACCGTAGGTTCATTGAAAATTTCTCCAAGATTGCTAGACCTTTGACTCACTTCTGCGTAAAGGGAAGAAATTTGAATGGTCACTAAGTGTGAAGAGAGTTTTCGCTTTTGAGAACTCTCTTAACTAAAGCTCCAGTTCTTACTCTTCCGGATATTCTTAAGAGCTTCGATATTTATTGCGATGCATCTCGCCATGGACTTGGTTGTGTGCTTATGCAAGAAGGCCGAGTTGTGGCATATGCATCCCGGCAGTTGCGCCCTCATGAAGTTAATTATCCTACTCATGATTTGGAATTGGCCGCCGTGGTCCATGCATTGAAGATTTGGCGACATTACCTCCTTGGTAATCGCTGTGAGATCTACACCGATCATAAAGCTCAAATACATATTCACTCAACTGATTTGAATATGAGACAAAGAAGATGGCTTGAACTGATCAAGGACTACGACATGGGTATTCATTATCATCCTGGTAAAGCCAATGTTGTGGCCGATGCTTTAAGCAGAAAGTCACAATGCAACCGCATATCTTTTCTACTCGCCAAAAGACTTGTGTGCTGATTTCGCGCTAAGTCTTGAATTGGTGGGAGCAGGTTTCTCGCCGCATTACATGTGGAGCCAACATTAGAATCTCAGATTCGAGGCCCGCATAACCGATGCCGAGGTAGCCAAATCAAGGAGAATATGAAAGCAGTAAAGCCAACGAAGTTTTCAAGATGATCGCGATGATTCGATATCGCAATCGCTTGGTAGTACTCGCGATCCTCATCTAAAGAGTCTAATTCTAGAGAGGCTCATAATTCCAAGTTTTCTTTGCATCCCGGGAGTACCAAGATGTACCAGATTTGAAGAAAATATTTTGGTGGAGCCAAATGAAGAGGCAAATTGCTCAAGATGTTGTCAATGTGATATTTGCCAAAGGGTTAAAGTCGAACATCCGAAGCCACCGGTACCCTTCACCCTTTGCCTATTCCACAATGGAAGTGGAAGAGATCGGTATGGATTTCGCATCGGTCTTCCCAAGACTTCCAAGGATCCGATGCCATTTGGGTGATCATCGATCGCTTAACCAAAGTGGCTCATTTTATTCCGGCCAGACCGATTTCAATGGCAAGCAATTAGCGAGCTTTATATTGCTAGAATTGTTTGTCTTCATGGTGTTCCTAAAGTCATTGTTTCGACCGTGGTCCTCGCTTCACTTCCCATTTTTGGAATAGCCTTCATCAAAGCTATGGGACCGAACTTTCTTTCAAGATCGCTTACCATCCTCAAACCAGTGGTCAAACCGAAAGAGTGAACCAAGTAATGGAAGATCTTCTTCGAGCCTATGTGCTATCTTATAGCAAAGACTCGGAGAAATCTTTGCCATATGTGGAATTTTCCTACAATAATAGCTACTAAGCAAGTATTCAAATGTCACCTTTGAAGCCTTGTATGGGAGAGCTTGTAGGACTCCATTGAATTGGTCCGAGTCCGTGAAAGATCATTCTATGGTCCGCATTTGTAAAGGAAGCGTAAGAGCAAGTTCGATCGATTCGAGATTGTTTGAAAACCGCATACCTCGCCGAAGAGCTATGCGCGATCATCGCCGCCGTGAATTGAGCTTTGAGGTGGATGACCATGTCTATCTTAAAGTGTCACCCATGAAGGGTACTCATCGCTTTCGTGTAAAAGGAAAGCTCGCACTCGCTATATCGGACCCTTCCGAATCATTGCTGCGAGGAGTCAGAGCTTACCAATTGGAACTACTCAATCACTTTCAAGAAGTGCATGATACTTTTCATGTGTCTCAATTAAAGAAATGCCTTCGTGTTCCTATTGAGGCAACCGCTATGAGCATCTTGATCTCCAACTCGATCTTTCATATCAAGAGCAACCAAGACGTATCCTCGACACAATGGAACGCAGGACAAGAAATCGTGATCACAAGTTCTTGAAAATTCAGTGGCTAATCATTCCGAGGATGAAGCCACTTGGGAGCGCCAAGATCCGATGCATTGAGCACCCCATCTTTTGTTGTTTAGTACTTTCCTTTGAATCAAGAAAGGAAAGTTTAAACAAAGCAATGTAAACAAAGATGTAATAATAACACTATGTTGTTATGTAAGATTCTTCTTTGTTATCTTTGAAGGAAATCAAAACAACAGATGTTGAATTTCCTCATAATTCATTTCCATTTCACTTCTTCCGATCTTAACTTGTTCCAAATCTCTGGGACTAGATTTTCTTAAAGGGTAGGTTTGTAATAAACCCCAAGTTTATAAACAGTAATAAAGTGCTTTATGAACAGAATGAGATACTGCTCATATCATTACTGCTCATGTTTACACTTTGGGCAGTTGTGTTACAAATTAAAACCTTCCTTTTAGCCAAAATCCCAAAGGATCATTTAAAATCTTAAAGGAATACAAGATAAAACTTGTATTATGACTGAAGTATTTTTATTAAAGCCTAGATAAATTATCTTGGCTAAAAATATTTTTGTTGCATTTTAGAAATTATTTGGGCTTAAAGAAAATTTATGGTCTTTAAATGAATATTTTCGCCTGAAATAAATATTTATGTATTTTATAAAGTGAAAATGTGGTTTATGAAATTTATCTGGGAAATATATCATCCCAAAGAGCTTACAGAAAATTTTCATGAATTTATAAATTTATTTGCTATTTTTAAAGCCCTACCAAACCTTTTAAATATTTGAATAAGGTTTGGTCAACCAAACCGGTCCCAAACCTAGCCCTAATATCAGAGCGACTCGGACCACGATCTTGGTCCAACCCAATCATCTTGGTCCGCTCGGTCACGCTCGCGCGCGAGCCCAAAATCCACGCGTGATGCGAGCCGCCGATCTTCAATCGAACGCGAGCTCACTGCATCACACGAGCCGCCCACGCAGTACGAGATCAACCTCCACCGTTGGATCTTAATCCAACGAACGTGATCGGTGTATGCAATCGACAACTCCGATCCTTATTCAATCTCCACCGCTCGCTTCAATCCAACCGTGGACGCCTTTTCGCTTTAAACTTAAAGGCGCGCTTTTATCTCACCGTTAGATTCAAATCCTACCGCATTTTCCTTTTTCTCGCGTGTTATAAAGCCCGCACTCCTCCGACCGCTGGATCTTCATCGATGGCCCAGATTTGTGTATGCATTCGACGACTCCGATCCCCGCACAATCGTGGCCGCCCATCCTTGATCTAGCGGTATCGCTTATTTCAATTTGAAATCGAGGCGCGCGTTAATGTGGGCCTTGATCTCAATCCTACGGCACTCTTTTTGACCGTGGGCCTTAAAGCCCAAAATCGGTGGGTCGTTGGATTTTAATCGTATGACCACATGGGTGTATGCAATCGACCATCCGGTTCCATTTACATCCCGACCGTAGAAATTAAATCCAACGGTGTTAAGCCATCGCATCAAAAGAAGAGTGACGGTATATCTTTTAATTGATCGTTGGATCTTGATCCAACGATATCTTTGAAAGTGGAGCCCGCAGCCCTTCGATTTCAATTAGATCTCGATCATCCGATCTAGATCGTATGGTCCATATTAATCGTACCGATTCAAATCATTTAACCTCTCTATTTATCGCAGCCACCCATTTCCAATCTGACGGCTGGTGTTCTTTTGAGCATTTTAGGAGACGCTGCATGCGTGGATCGCCAATGGGACCCACATGTCATATTTTGCCTCTCTTCTTCCTTATCTCTCAAGCAGCCATTTTTGTGAGCAGGGAGAGGATTTATCCAAAGATTATACACTAATTTTTGAGATGTTTAGCTAAATGGACACCTCATCAACTCTAGATCTTTCCTTCTTGCTCAGTAGCTCAACACCCATATATAAACCCTAGCTTTCCTTGTCGCTGCCATTGTTGACCAAGAAGCTCATCCTTTCTTGCCGACTCAAAGGAGTTTCTTGCTTCTTGTTCATTGCTTATCCATCCTAAGCATCGGTTACACTTTGCAATAAAGATTTGATTATCTTTTGTAGGTTAAATCATTGTTTATCTCTCCGTTGATCAACATCCGTTTTCAGAAACTTGGGTATCTTCCTTCTTCGGTAAGCTAAAACCCTAGTTTTGACATCTTGAGCATCTTAAGGACCTTAGAAGCTGCTGTGAATCATTCTTTTAAGCATCAAGAGCTTGATCTTGCTTCAAACCAAAAGTTGATATTATGCCTTTCGGTTTTTCATGTCATTTTCAAGACCTAGGTTCTTCCTGTCAACTTACCATCTTATTTAGGTTTTGACTAAACCCTAGCAAAGATGACAAGTTAATCTTTCCATTCTTGTCATCATCTATTTTGACTTCTAGCTGAGATATGTCTCGTTTCTTTTGTCTACTTAACCGACAAAATGATCTCCTTCCTAGTTTTGTAATCTAACTAGTTAGGGTTAGACTAAGGTTGGTTTGGGATATTAATTACCCTAAAAGATCATGCTAAGATTCATTTATGAACTTTTGCATGATCTATACTTCTTTTCCAAAATTTGCAATCATCCTGCTTTCACTTCTTTTCAAAATCAAAACCGAACTTTTGCACTAAAACCTAATTTCTGCTTTTTGAAAACAAGTGAGCTATATAATGGATTATTATCATTATTATGGGTAGTTATGGCTTAAGCATACTGTAATCATGCATTTCTAGATTGATCATGCATATTTCTTCCATTTTGGACTTATTGTCAGTTTTGGTATTTATTGGATCTTATTGTTTCTTTTAGAATCTGGTTCTGTTGAAGCAATTGAATCTTTTCTCGAGCAACTAACTCGCAATGTAAGTCTATTACTACCAAGGCAAGCATCCTCTTTGCACCATATTGAACCCAGATTTTGTACAATAGCTTTTACAAATCCAAAGGATATCTGTGGCATGCTATTTGTCCAAAAATACAAAATGTGACTTGTAATAGCTAGCTATAACCTAACATGGTGGATTACCTTAATCATGACCATACACTCAACTCTAGTGTAGTAATCAGTATACTATATGGTCTATTTTCAGATTTGGCTTAGATATGCAGCCTAGAGATTTTAGAGTTTGACAAGCATATCTTGTCAAACATGGGAATCACCATCAACTATTGTCATTTTAAACTCTTTGTCCAGCTTTCTTTAAATCACCTTGTATTTGAAATTCAAATTGATCTCGACAAGAGGAAGCTAGTGATGGTGCTTTTGTGCACGAGATTGGGTTTTGTGGTGGACTTGTCCGGTTAATTAAGGACCGAACTCGATTATTCAATTCAAGTCCCCACGCATTTCCACATGCAGTGTATGGGCGCTGCTTGGTTAAGTAAAATGTTGAGACTATTGAGTTGGAAACAGAGAGTAAGGATATGTGTATTGGCCTTGTATGGCATAGATGCTTTGGTCCGAGGACTGCGCTTATGCCATGTGAGCTTTGTATGTCAAGACGATGTTCTTAGGAGGGTGAGGGCGATATGTGCCTCGTCGCATATACGATACCTTAATGGTGCCGATAGCATTCTACTATGGGTGGGGAGCCCACCCGCTTTAAATTGTTTGGATCGGCATTATCGACACAACATGTGTGCCCCGTGGTTAGTAGGTGGTATAGCCTACACTAGTGGGATCTGGCACACATGGGGTCCAACTCAATAGTGTTGGCTTGTTGAAAATACCAAATCTTAGTTTCCTGGCCGGCATACCAAAGGAAGTGTGTCATCATTCGAGGCATCCAAGACAACGGCTAGCTAAGTCATGTGGGTAAAGATGTACACCCTCGCAGGTATAAACTGTTCAATAGCCGTGTCCACGGCCATGGACGATAACTTGAATTGATATCACCGATAGAAGTTTTGATTTTCAAAAATCTGGTTTTGGTTTATTTTCGTTGGCATGAGGGAATCATGCAATCGCATCGCTTACATTTAATGTATTTACTTACTGTTTTACTTTATCTTTGATTTATTAAATTGCTTTATCAAAAGTTAGCCTTTGTAGGTTAAGATGTATCGCTTATGCAAATTTGAACCTTTATACCTTCCTTTTGTAACCTTATGCATGTAACAACTCTACCCTTTGATTAGGCTCTAATAACCACTTTCTTTTATTAGTTTGTGTAAGACTTGCTGAGTACCTTTGTACTCAAGGTGCTACCACCTATTGTTGCAGTGAGGATGGTTTTTTTATGAAGCACCCGTTAGCGCCGATCGGTGACGCTAACGAGTAACGCTATTTCTTTCCTCCACGCAATTGCTCGCGGGTGGATGAGGCCATTGGTGGACATTTTCCGCTTATTTTGCTTCCACAGATATCGTTAAAGTGACCAAGTCACTTAATATTGTAGTATTAATAGAATGATGTAACCTTATGTTTAATTATATCAATGTATGACTTGTATGTGTTTGATGCAATGTTGATGAAGGATATATATGCAATGGTCGTTGATCCCGGGAACCATTGAGAATCATATATATCCGAATCTCATCATCGGATCTCACATCGTTAAATTTATATCTTTAGCATGGTTTTTAATAAAGGCGCATCGCTCCTTCATTAATAATTGTGCTACAAAGATGAATTTAATTAGTAACATTTCCAATAACCGGGTCCTCACAAATACAGGTATCGAGCATACGCTGTTCGTAGGTTAGAAGTAGCATGGCCGGTTATTAGAGAGTCTTCTAATAAAATTATTTTCAAACAAGAATGTATTTTCGAAAGTTTAAGTATGACATCTTTATTTCTTATCCTCTCTTAATGTCACTTCTTGCCCAACTTTCGTTGGTTTATTTAAAAGTGAATTGTTTCTTATCTTGTCTTTTGCCTATAGATGAGCGGTTGGTACTTGGTCAAGGAGACTCGAGTCAAGATGTTGATGGGTTCCAAAGATTACTTCTGACATGATGTGGCGCCCAATTTCACCTATCACCGAGTATGCCATTTATCGACGAGATCGAGGACCGTGGATGGAGGAGTACCGTGCCTTCATCAACGCCATCGCTAGGCATGTAGTCGGCAAGGTTCCTCATCGTGTCCAAGCACTTGCCACCTCCGAGGCTATGGCGTTCAGAAGTCGCGAGTAGGATGATGAGCCTTCTTCGCCATGATTTGACGGAATTGTCTCAACCACCCTACGACCACTTCCCAATCAAGGCCCTACCTCCGTGAGCATGTTCGCGAGATACGCTTGGCGAAGACCTCAAAGTGCGATAGCTTGGCGAGGATGGTCCGCATCATGGACCAAATCCATCGCCGCCTTGTGAGGGAGTTATGGGAAACTCGGCATCGCTTTAATGAGGCCCAGAGTACCGCTTGGAGTCAACATGAACCGCTGCTCGCAACGTGCTTTATGGTGACAACGAGATCTCTCCCGCCGCCGCACCACCTCTTTACCGACTTCCGTGGCGGCCGCGCGCACTGCTTATGGACAAGCGCGCCAAGCCCGATGATCGCAGCTTTCTCGCACTCGCGGATCGCACCTCCCGAGGTCATCAACCATTGCTGGGTCCTCCGAGGCGCCTCATTAGTCCTTTGATCCGTTGACACAGTTCCCCGAGCTCATCTTCAATGAGTTTCCGTGAACTTTAATCGATCTTTATGCTAGTACTCGACGATGAACCCTCGTGGTTGAGTGTCTTTCGTTTAGTAGTGGCCCTAAATAAAATGTATGTAATAGGCGTAGTATTTTGTACAAAGTATGTAAGCTTAACTTTCGGTTTGTAATCCGACATTATGGCCGACTATAATGTAAGACTGAACCAAATTTTGTGTTATATATATGTGAAATTTCTGGTTGGTGTTAACTTGAATGCATAACATAACATGCCGCATTGTATATACAAAGATTTGCTCTTTCCTAATTGCAAACTTGTTTGTGTTTGCCGAGTATATCCTTGTTATGTTGTTAACCTTGGTGTGGTAACAGGATGACAGACTCTACTACTCGCATGCAAGCGCAACAAGGAGGGGCATGTCGACTCGTGCCTCATTCTCGTGGAGGGCCGATCGAACCCTCCAGCCTCGTGGCCCGCAAGGTGGTCCTCGTGAAGAGGAGCTTCCTCCACCACCTCGATGGCCGATGTGCTCATGCAAATTGAGCGCAACCGATGGACCGTGACGCGCATCTTGGAGCAGATTGCGCGCAACACTTCTTCTCCCTGCATCACCAATCGCCGAGCAGAGGCCACCATGTGCGTGGCGCCTTGCCGACTTTCACGACTAACCCGCCGGTGTTCTCCAGCCTCGTGATCCCATGGAAGCCGAGGATTGGCTTCAACCATTGAGAAGAAGCTTCGATTGCTCAATGCCCGAAAGGGAAAAGGTTCTCTTTGCCGCTTATCACCGATGGGCCACCAAAGATATGGTGGGATAATCTTCTTGCCATTCAACCCGCTGACATGTCCCTACTTGGGATGAGTTCGTGAAGCTTTTCGCAAGCTCATATTCCCGAGGGGTCATGATGATCAAGCAGCAAGAATTTCTCGCCTCAAGCAAGGGCGAAAATCGTGATCGAATATCCGCATGAGTTCAACTTCCTGCCGATATGCTCGATGATGTTTCGACCGACCTTCGCGTCGAAACCGGTTCTTGAATGGGCTATCCAAGGAACTGCAGATGGCAGTGGCTTTGCATGATTTCCGAAATTTCTCTCATTTGGTCAATAAAGCCATTGTGGCCGAGAGCAAGAGCAAGGCATTGAGGAGTCACGCAGCGGACGACTTCTCGCTTGTTCCCGGTGGCACTCACCAAGGCCTCGTATGTGGTTGTCTAGACCACCACGAGCACCACCCATTTTCACCAAGGCCGCGGTGTTTGCTCCTCGCCCATCTCTCCCACCAACTGGCCAGACTAAGTGGAAATCAGCCCCGCCCCGTTAACAATGTTAACCTGTGGGTTATTCGCTTATCATTGTGGTCGTCCGGCATTATGCCAACAAGTGTGTGGCAAAGCAACAAGGATTGCCTCCTGCTCGACCATATCCAAAGCTCGGCGGCCAGCCCTTCGCAGAGGCCACCTATTAAAGCCGATCCGCCCAAATTGGGGCATGTGAACCAGATCACCGCCAAGAGGCTACCGATACACTGGTTGTTATGGGTATGCTCCTAGTTAATTTCACCCACCATCGCTTTATTTGACTCGAGCATCTCATTCTTTTATTAGCAATCATTTTGTTGCTCAACACCGCTAGACATGCATACCCTCCAACCACCTTTTATTATTCAATCACCTGGGTCGGTCTTTAAAACCGATCAGATTTGTTGTGGGGTCAACATAACAATCCTTGGGGTGAAGTTTTTAGCAAATCTAATTGTGATTGACTCTAAAGGGTTGGACGTCATTTTGGGTATGGATTGGTTGTCCAAGAACCAGGGTCAAATCAATTGTTCCCAACGGTCTATTTCTATGACCAATGCATTTCGCATTCAAGTTGTTTACCATTCCAAAACAATTGGCTCATCTTTGTGCTCACCAAGTTGATACCACTCCTTCTTTGGAGTCGCATCAATTGTCCGTGAGTATGTCGATGTTTTTCTCAAGACCTTCCCGCTTACCACCGATCGGAAGTGGAGTTTGTTATTGAACTCGCCTCGAATCGCCCCTATATCCGTGAGTCCTTATCGAATGCCCACAACGAGTTGGTTGAATTGAAGAAGCAACTCTGAGAATTGCTTGACAAAGGTTTCATTCGACCGAGTTCTCACCTTGGGATGCCCGCAATCTTTGTCAAGAAGAAAGACAACACTTTACGGATGTGTGGATTACCGTCCGTTAAATGAGGTCACTATCAAGAACAAATATCCTCTACCTCGAATTGATGATCTTTTGATCGCTTGGTTGGTGCCCGTTTTTCAAAGATTGATTTGCGATCTCGCTATCATCAATCAAGGTTAGAGCCGAGGACATTCCTAAGACAGCTTTCTACTCGTTATGGTTTATACGAGTATACCGTTATGTCCTTTGGTCCGACCAATGCTCCAAAGATATTTCATGAATCTTATGAATTCGTGTTCATGGAATTCTTGGATAAGTTCGTTGTCGTGTTCATTGACGACATCCTTATTTATTCCAAGTCCGATAAGGATCATGAACAACATTTGCGATTTCAGCCGAAACACTTCGCCAAGATCGATTATATGCTAAGTTCAGCAAATGTGCTTTCTCGCTCGTAGAGGTTGCATTTTGGGGCATGTGTTATCCAAGGAGGTATCGCCGATCCAAGCAAGGTACAAGATGTACTAAATTGAAGCCTCCCAAGAATGTCCCAGAGATTCGAGTTTTCTGACTTGCGGGTTATTACCGAGGTTCATTGAAAATTTCTCCAAGATTGCTAGACCTTTGACTCACTTTCTCTGCGTAAAGGGAAGAAATTTGAATGGTCACTAAATGTGAAGAGAGTTTTCGCTTTGAGAACTCTCTTGACTAAAGCTCCAGCTTCTCACTCTTCCGGATGTTCTAAGAGCTTCGACATTTATTGCGATGCATCTCGCCATGGACTTGGTTGTGTGCTTATGCAAGAAGGCCGAGTTGTGGCATATGCATCCCGCAGCTGCGCCTCATGAAGTTAATTATCCTACTCATGATTTGGAATTGGCCGCCGTGGTCCATGCATTGAAGATTTGGCGACATTACCTTCTAGGTAATCGCTGTGAGATCTACACCGATCATAAAGCTCAAATACATATTCACTCAACTGATTTGAATATGAGACAAAGAAGATGGCTTGAACCGATCAAGGACTACGACATGGGTATTCATTATCATCCCGTAAAGCCAATGTTGTGGCCGATGCTTTGCAGTAAAGTCACAATGCAATCGCATATCTTTTCTACCCGCCAAAAGACTTGTGTGCCGATTTTCGCGCTTAAGTCTTGAATTGGTGGGAGCAGGTTTCTCGCTGCATTACATGTGGAGCCAACATTAGAATCTCAGATTCGAGGCCCATAACCGATGCCGAGGTAGCCAAATCAAGGAGAATATGAAAGGTGTAAAGCCAACGAAGTTTTCAAGATGATCGCAGATGATTCGATATCGCAATCGCTTGGTAGTACTCACGATCCTCCATCTAAAGAGTCTAATTTTAGAGAGGCTCATAATTCCAAGTTTTCTTTGCATCCCGGGAGTACCAAGATGTACCAGATTTGAAGAAAATATTTTGGTGGAGCCAAATGAAGAGGCAAATTGCTCAAGATGTTGTCGAATGTGATATTTGCCAAAGGGTTAAAGTCAACATCCGCCACCGGTACCCTTCACCTTTGCCTATTCCACAATGGAAGTGGAAGAGATCGTATGGATTTCAGCATCGGTCTTCCCAAGACTTCCAAGGATCCGATGCCATTTGGGTGATCATCGATCGCTTAACCAAAGTGGCTCATTTTATTCCTGGCCAGACCGATTTCAATGGCAAGCAATTAGCGAGCTTTATATTGCTAGAATTGTTTGTCTTCATGGTGTTCCTAAAGTCATTGTTTCGACCGTGGTCCTCGCCACTTCCCATTTTTGGAATAGCCTTCATCAAAGCTATGGGACTCGAACTCTTTTCAAGATCGCTACCATCCTCAAACCAGTGGTCAAACCGAAAGAGTGAACCAAGTAATGGAAGATCTTCTTCGAGCCTATGTGTATCTTATAGCAAAGACTGGAGAAATCTTTGCCATATGTGGAATTTTCCTACAATAATAGCTACTAAGCAAGTATTCAAATGTCACCTTTGAAGCCTTGTATGGGAGAGCTTGTAGGACTCCATTGAATTGGTCCGAGTCCGTGAAAGATCATTCTTTGGTCCAGACTTGGTAAAGGAAGCGTAAGAGCAAGTTCGCTCGATTCGAGATTGTTTGAAAACCGCATACCTCGCCGTAAGAGCTATGCCGATCATCGCCGCCGTGAATTGAGCTTTGAGGTGGATGACCATGTCTATCTTAAAGTGTCACCCATGAAGGGTACTCATCGCTGTGTAAAAGGAAAGCTCGCACTCGCTATATCGACCTTCCAATCATTGCCAAGCGAGGAGTCAGAGCTTACCAATTGGAACTACCAATCACTTTCAGCAGAAGGCATGATACTTTTCATGTGTCTCAATTGAAGAAATGCCTTCGTGTTCCTATTGAGGCAATCGCTATGAGCATCTTGATCTCCAACTCGATCTTTCATATCAAGAGCAACCAAGACGTATCCTCGACACAATGGAACGCAGACAAGAAATCGATCACAAGTTCTTGAAAATTCAAGGGCTAATCATTCCGAGGATGAAGCCACTTGGGAGCGCAAGATCCGATGCATTGAGCACCCCATCTTTTTGTTGTTTAGTACTTTCCTTTGAATCAAGAAAGGAAAGTTTAAACAAAGCAATGTAAACAAAGATGTAATAATAACACTATGTTGTTATGTAAGATTCTTCTTTGTTATCTTTGAAGGAAATCAAAACAATGATGTTGAATTTCCTCATAATTCATTTCCATTTCACTTCTTCCCGATCTTAATCTTGTTCCAAATCTCTGGGACGAGATTTTCTTAAGGGGGTAGGTTTGTAATAGCCCCAAGTTTATAAACAGTAATAAATGCTTTATGAACAGAATGAGATACTGCTCATATCATTACTGCTCATGTTTACACTTGGGAGTTGTGTTACAAATTAAAACCTTCCTTTTAGCCAAAGTCCAAAGGCTTATTTAAAATCTTAAAAGGAATACAAGATAAAACTTGTATTATGACTGGAAGTATTTTTATTAAAGCCTAGATAAATTATCTTGGCTAAAAATATTTTTGTTGCATTTTTAGAAATTATTTGGGCTTAAAGAAAATTTATGGTCTTTAAATGAATATTTTCGCCTGAAATAAATATTTATGTATTTTATAAAGTGAAATGTGGTTTATGAAATTTATCTGGGAAATATATCATCCCAAAGAGCTTACAGAAAATTTTCATGAATTTATAAATTTATTTGCTATTTTTAAAGCCCTACCAAACCTTTTAAATATTTGAATAAGGTTTGTCAACCAAACCGGTCCAAACCTAGCCCTAATATCAGAGCGACTCGACCACGATCTTGGTCCAACCCAATCATCTTGGTCCGCTCGGCCACGCTCGGCGCGAGCCCAAAATCCACGCGATGATGCGAGCCGCCGATCTTCAATCGAACGCGAGCTCACTGCATCACACGAGCCGCCCACGCACGAGATCAACCTCCACCGCTGGATCTTAATCCAACGAACGTGATCGGTGTATGCAATCGGACAACTCCGATCCTTATTCAATCTCCACCGCTCGCTTCAATCCAACCGCGACGCTTTTCGCTTTAAACTTAAAGGCGCTTTTATCTCACCCGTTAGATTCAAATCCTACGCTTTTCCTTTTTCTCGCGGTTATAAAGCCCGCACTCCTCCGACCGCTGGATCTTCATCGATGGCCCAGATTTGTGTATGCATTCGACGACTCCGATCCCCGCACAATCGTGGCCGCCCATCCTTGATCTAGCGGATCGCTTATTTCAATTTGAAATCGAGGCGCGCGCAATGTGGGCCTTTGATCTCAATCTCACGGCACTTTTTGACCGTGGGCCTTAAAGCCCAAAATCGTGGGTCGCTGGATTTTAATCGTATGGACCACATGGGTGTATGCAATCGACCATCCGTTCCATTTACATCCCGACCGTAGAAATTAAATCCAACGGTGTTGAGCCATCGCATCAAAAGAAGAGTGACGGTATATCTTTTAATTGATCGTTGGATCTTGATCCAACGATATCTTTGAAAGTGGAGCCCGCATTCCTTCGATTTCAATTAGATCTCGATCATCCGATCTAGATCGTATGGTCCATATTAATCGGTACCGATTCAAATCATTTAACCTCTCTATTTATCGCAGCCACCCATTTCCAATCTGACGGTTGGTGTTCTTTTTGATTTTAGGAGATGCGCAAGGTCGTGGATCGCAATGGGACCCACATGTCATATTTTGCCTCTCTTCTTCCTTATCTCACGCAAAGCCATTTTTGTGAGCAGGGAGAGGATTTATCCAAAGATTATACACTAATTTTTGAGATGTTTAGCTAAATGGACACCTCATCAACTCTAGATCTTTCCTTCTTGCTCAGTAGCTCAACACCCATATATAAACCCTAGCTTTCCTTGTCGTTGCCATTGTTGACCAAGAAGCTCATCCTTTTCTTGCACGACCAAAGGAGTTTCTTGCTCTTGTTCCTTTTGCTTATCCATCCTAAACACGGTTACACTTTGCAATAAAGATTTGATTATCTTTGTAGGTTAAATCGATTTTAACTCTCTCTTGATCAACATCGGTTTTCAAAACCCTTGGCATATCTTTCCTTCTTCCGGTAAGCTAAAACCCTAGTTTCGACATCTTGAGCATCTTAAGGACCTTAGAAGCTGCTGTGAATCATTCTTTAAGCATCGTGAGCTTGATCTTGCTTCAAACCGAAAAGTTGATATTATGCCTTTTCGGTTTTTCATGTCATTTTCAAGACCTAGGGTTCTTCCTCACAACTTACCATCTTATTTAGGTTTTGACTAAACCCTAGCAGCATGACAAGTTAATCTTTCCATTCTTGTCATCATCTATTTTGACTTCTAGCCGAGATATGTCTCGTTCTTTTGTCTCGCTTAACCGACAAAATGATCTTTGCTCCTAGTCGATGTAATCTAACTAGTTAGGGTTAGACTAAGGTTGGTTTGGGATATTAATTACCCTAAAAGATCATGCTAAGATTCATTTATGAACTTTTGCATGATCTATACTTCTTTTCCAAAATTGCAATCATCCCTGCTTTTCACTCTTTTCAAATCAAAACCGAACTTTGCACTAAAACCTAATTTCGCCTTTTGAAAACAAGTGAGCTATATAATGGATTATTATCATTATTATGGGTAGTTATGGCTTAAGCATACTGTAATCATGCATTTCTAGATTGATCATGCATATTTCTTCCATTTTGGACTTATTGTCGCTTTGGTATTTATTGATCTTATTGTTTCTTTTAGAATCTGTTCATGAAGCAATTGAATCTTTTCTCGAGCAACCCGAACTCGCAATGTAAGTCTATTACTACCAAGGCAAGCATCCTCTTTGCACCATATTGAACCCAAATTTTGTACAATAGCTTTTACAAATCCAAAGGATATCTCAGGCATGCTATTTGTCCAAAATACAAAATGTGACTTGTAATAGCTAGCTATAACCGACATGGTGGATTACCTTAATCATGACCATACACTCAACTCTAGTGTAGTAATCGTATACTATATGGTCTATTTTCAGATTTGGCTTAGATATGCGCCTAGAGATTTTAGAGTTTGACAAGCATATCTTGTCAAACATGGGAATCACCATCGAACTATTGTCATTTTAAACTCTTTGTCCAGCTTTCTTTAAATCACCTTGTATTTGAAATTCAAATTGATCCGACAAGAGGAAGCTAGTGATGGTGCTTTTGTGCACGAGATTGGGTTTGTGGTGGACTTGTCCGGTTAATTAAGGACCGAACTCGATTATTCAATTCAAGTCCCCACGCACTTCCACATGCAAAGTATGGGCGCTGCTTGGTTAAGTAAAATGTTGAGACTATTGAGTTGGAAACAGAGAGTAAGGATATGTGTATTGGCCTTGTATGGCATAGATGCTTTGGTCCGAGGACCGCTTTATGCCATGTGAGCTTTGTATGTCAAGATCGATGTTCTTAGGAGGGTGAGGGCGATATGTGCCTCGCCGCATATACGATACCTTAATGGTGCCGATAGCATTCTACTATGGGTGGGGAGCCCAATTCGCTTTAAATTGTTTGATCGGCATTATCGACACAACATGTGTGCCCCGTGGTTAGTAGGTGGTATAGCCTACACTAGTGGGATCAATGCACACATGGGGTCCAACTCAATAGTGTTGGCTTGTTGAAAATACCAAATCTTAGCTTCCCTGCCGGCATACCAAAGGAAGTGTGTCATCATTCGAGGCATCCAAGACAACGGCTAGCTAAGTCATGTGGGTAAAGATGTACACCCTCGCAGGTATAAACTGCTCGAATAGCCGTGTCCACGGTCATGGACGATAACTTGAATTGATATCACCAGATAGAAGTTTTGATTTTCAAAAATCTGGTTTTGGTTTATTTTCGTTGGCATGAGGGAATCATGCAATCGCATCGCTTACATTTAATGTATTTACTTACTGCTTTACTTTATCTTTGATTTATTAAATTGCTTTATCAAAAGTTAGCCTTTGTAGGTTAAGATGTATCGCTTATGCAAATTTGAACCTTTATACCTTCCTTTTGTAACCTTATGCATGTAACAACTCTACTCCTTTGATTAGGCTCTAATAACCACTTTCTTTTATTAGTTTGTGTAAGACTTGCCGAGTACCTTTTGTACTCAAGGTGCTACCACCTATTGTTGCAGTGAGGATGGTTTTTTATGAAGTACCCGTTAGCGCCGATCGTGGTGACGCTAACGAGTGACGCCATTTTTCTTTCCTCCACGCAATTGCTCGCGGTGGATGAGGCCATTGGTGGACATTTTCCGCTTATTTTGCTTCCACAGATATCGTTAAAGTGACCAAGTCACTTAATATTGTAGTATTAATAGAATGATGTAACCTTATGTTTAATTATATCAATGTATGACTTGTATGTGTTTGATGCAATGTTGATGAAGGATATATATGCAATGGTCGTTGATCCCGGAACCATTGAGAATCATATATATCCGAATCTCACATCGATCTCACACTCGTTAAATTTATATCTTTAGCATGGTTTTTAATAAAGGCAGATCTGCTCCTTCATTAATAATTGTGCTACAAAGATGAATTTAATTAGTAACATTTCCAATAACCGGGTCCTCACAGACCCAATTCTAATCACGCTAGCACCAAAGAACAATCCTCGTTAAATTTACTATTCATTACGCTGCACTCCGTCAGAACATTACTAGATAAAGCTCCACATACAGACTCCACCCCCAAGCTCTGTTCCTCAACTCATGAGACCACCGCCCCTTGACGTAATTCAACATTTTACGCCTTAATACTCATCTCAACCTCTCATGAGTCACTCAACTGACACGCTGGCAAGGCACGATCTACTGTGGCCAACGGCCCTAACGAAACTTCACGCCCAAATTTTCTCCCAAACTTCGCTTATTTCAGAACAATGCAATGTACCAAAGGCCAACATTTTCCTTTAGTACCAAAAACCACACAACCCGCAAAAAAACTCTTGTTCCTTGTTTCAATTGATCTCTTCACTTTAACAATAGACACCTCCTTTCACTAGGAATGCACAATAGAAGTCTAATATCCAAAATAACCATTTCCTTTCTTTTCTTAACCAAAGAGAATCAAGCAAACCAAGAAAAACCAGAGAACATTTCATTATCCGAGAATACCACCTTTTCCTCAACCTTTCTTGTAAGAATTCAATTTTTTTTTCTTAAACCAAAAGATTTCAAATCATCACATATCACACTAATGCATTTCTCTTAAATTGACAACTTCAATGCTATGCTCAAACCGATTACAAAATCCACACCTATGTAGAGAGACTCTTTCATCTCACAATAACATACTCTGATCAACTTTTATCAAAGGAATTATTTTGACAAATAATTCCCAACATTCCTCAATATAAATTTCATCCACAATCACATTTATTCACTTTACCCAAAGTATTCTATCCAAAACAACACACTATTCAAAATTCGCCTTGCTTTCATCCGCTCTACACATATTATTGGGTCTCCACGGTCCTAGCATAACATGCAGAGCCCCAAATTTAATCTCTAAGTCTCCTACCATGAGTTTCTCGTTTAGTGGATAAGAAATCCTCACATTCGCTTACTAATATTTCCACACACGCTCACAATAACCGTATTCATTAATATCATCATTCCTTATTAATCAAGTAACCGCCCAAAGACGCATTTATTTCACCAATCTTAGACCTTCTAATCCACACCAATCCAATCCACTACACAATTGCAATATACCTTCTTCGCATTACCCAAACCGATTGACCAAGATTCAAACATACTCAATCATTAACGCCAAAAGATAATTATATTCTTGACCAAGTCATTCTTCAAGATAATCTAACTCCTATGGGGTTACTCATCGAGGCTCGAGTCATACTTGACAAGAACTCAATAATTCCTACTATCCCATTAATTAACTCAACGATTAATTTTCTTCCACACTACTACCACATGAACTATATCATTATAATTTCTACACAATCTTATCAAGTACCCAATTGCGATACTTCAATGAATTGATCACGACTTCCAAACTTTCTAATTTAATGTTATGAAAATGATCACAAGATCTTGCCACCTCTTGCTATAGGTTCTACTAGTTGTGATATCGTGAATCCATGGCTCAAAAGACAACATTCTATTTAACTTAATTCCTCTCCAAGGACTATTCTAATAAATCTATTTATTACTCAATGCCTCTCAAACAACTCCCAAGGGCTCACAATTCATCTACTAGATCACCACCAACTAGCCGCCAATTCACATCCGAATGAGCTTTGCAATGCAGCTGTTAAACCCTTCTTAGAAGGAGAGGCATAAAGGAATAAAATTCAACACTTAAGGAAAACATTACCACAAATAAGTGGTTACAAGTTCAAGAGAGACAATCAAATAATAATGATATCGTAAAACAAAAAGATAAGATCAAGATTAGGCACACATCCTGCAGTGCAGAATAAAACCACAACCAAGCGTGAAACAAATTCAGCTACCACATCAACAAGAGGTCTGAAGATCACGCAAGCTAGAAATATTTTCACTTAATCCATATCAGCAAGCGATCCAATCCTTTATACAATACATTCCATAATATTATTATAATCCTCATCGCAATCTTGCTAACACCAAAGTAATACTCCCAGAGAATCATCATCGCTCTCATCCCATCCTAAATCTCACCAAAAGAAACATAATCCACAAGGTTAAAACAAAGCCCTTGCAACAAAATCATACCTATCAAATAACATCTTCGCCATGCACGCCAGATATCACTTATTCATTCATCCATGCAACCATTAGTGTTGCTCAACGACACTTCAACTATCATTGACAATTGACATCTATCTTTATCATGCATGCACACGGTGGTCCTACGCCTATTTGTATTCACCTAACCATCAATAAACACCGAGTCAACCTTCCACTTTATGCTCGTAGTTTTAGGCAAAATATAATTAGACATTCAATAATATCATCTCCTCAGAAACAGGTCTCACAAGATGCCACCTCAACATTCATCTAATCATATACATGTTTCAATCTAGAAATTTATGTATGCTCAACAAGTAACTAGTTTAAGAAAATTCCTGATGGATATTCTCTAAGGCATCGCTCCAACACATCCTTAACATAACCGATGAGACATCACTTCTTCGATACACACAACAATCCTCCACTTGACATTCAAGGACCAATCACTAGAGCTCGCGCTCGATAATTGAATTTACAGTGAGCTCGCTCTGCCTAAGTACTTTTTTGTTCATTTGAGAATCGACATACCTAATGATTTAATTATGATTAGAACCATGGAGAGGACCTCGTAAGTACTTGGAGAAGGGCCACGGCGTACAAGTCCAGCAAGGGCGGTCGAATCATGTTGAGGCCCAACTCAAGCCGACTTCGAATCCACCTGGAGTCCAGACCAGGCTGCACTAAATGGACGCCTGATCGCATCCGAGCTCCGCTTTGATGTTCCACATATGTATCGAAGCTGAGAAGACAAACTTTCCAATGGCTCTGGTCCCATGTCAAAATTACTTCTGAGTCAACGGAATCGCCAAACAAGTGGGCATTCAGAATTGTCTGTGGTGTTGCGCCACCGCTTTTGGGCTGCTCAGCTTGTATCGCGTTGGAGCCCATTAGGCGCGCGCCTGTGGGTTTGCACGTGCCTCGCCTTCTTATATACAGCCGCCACCCCCACCATTAGGGTTTGTTTTGCTTAGATTAATTCTGCTTTGAACAGTTTCTGCTTTATCGTTTGTGAGACCCCAACCTTCGAAAGCAAAACAATACATCCGCACTCTGCTGTGTTCTTCCTGTTCTTGCTTGTGTTCTTCGACGGCAAAGCAGGATTAGCCTTCTGGCGAAGGTCAACCAGCCGCGCACGCTGATAACCCGAGGAGACGTGGTGCCGCGATTGCGGGTTCTAACGTGTTGTTCTCGAAGCCGCCTAGCCGATTTGTGTCGCGCCTCCAAAGAAATCGAACTTATCCAACTCGTTGGAAGATCGGACTGCTCCCATCAAGTGGTATCGAGCTTGTGTGTTCCTTCAGTTCGAGTTTACCATACCCTTGTTGTTTTCGGCTTCATCCTAGAGTCCAAGAAAAGCCCTACAAAAATTGTAGTCATAGGTTGTTCCTCATCCTGCATCTCGCTTAGCCTTTTGCACAATTTGATTTCAGAGTCCGTAGTGTTGAGTTTGTGTCCTTAGTCGAGTTGTGTTGTCGGTTTAGATCGTGTTTTATTTCGGGTTGTCTTGCTTCCGCTACCTCTCATACAAACTCTAGCCGCCAACGTTGTTTCTCCCACCCTCCCACCCTCCGCTTTTTGAGTCATACATCGTGGTCTCGTGATCACCCAAAGACATCCCCTTGAGCCTCGTGATCATCCGTAACCATCCCCACCTCTCTTCCGAGCTTGCACCCCCATTTTCTACCAATTTCTTCACCGATTTCGCTTTCGCCTCCAAAGAAACATAACTCGAGGCCCTTTTTCAAACGGGTCGAACTTCACATACTAACTCAAATCGACGATTTTTTTGAAATTGGGTGAAATTAAATTTGCCCAAATTGCCCGAATGTGCAAAGACTGAAAGCTCGAATCACATCACCAAATTTACAAGACATCATCATTTTCTTCGAGGCCACATCTTACATCGATTGAGGTGAAACTTGTGTGGTTCCTATGCTTCGTGCTCGCTTCGTGAAAAAATAACAGAAAAAAGGAAAAATAAAAATTTCTGCACTGGTTTTGCTCGAGAAAAAAAGGCACTGAGAGCACCTGCGCTAAAAAAACACGCTTTAGGTGACAGATATTGATTTGTGCCGTTTTTCCTCGCCATCCTGTTGCCGTTTTGCTTTACTGTTCTGCCTTGACTCCTTATTCATCATATCATACCGCTATAGGACACATTTTGACTAGCAACTAGGACCGTGTTTTTGACATTTACTCAAAGATTACTATCTGTTATTGATTTGTGTTCCACTAACATATTTGGCCTTCCAAGCTCCATATACCTTCTCCGATAGCACAGCCTTTTTACCCTTGCAATCACCGGTCACACTTCCAAGCATCACGAACCACCCACCCGCTGTACCACCCACTGCTTATGAGTAGTAAGAACACTTGTAAGAGCTTGCAAGCCACTTCTCTTTATGGTTCCCACCGTCCTCCTTTGTAGTTGATAGGATAATCATTTTGTTTTGTTTTCCCCGTGTTTCACTCAACCACATAGGGATCGGCGGGGACGGAACACCGTCCGATTTCAACGAGTGTTAGTCGCGCATACCTACAAGCTGCGCCACAAACAAAATGCTTCCACTCATCTCGCCACTCGGGATCGGATACCATCAAGCCGCCGCCATTTCCAAGTTGAACACCAGGTATGCATTGAGCGGGTGTGAGCGCGGATGGTCGAACTTCACTAGTCGATGGACACATTGGAGGCACGCCGCTAATTGCCATCGGACGGTCATCATGATGATGACACAGCGCATGATGCGGTTGGCAACATTGATCAGCGGAGACATCTGATGCACGCCACTACGCCGACGCCTTCAAAGAAAATGTACATGGTATGGAGGTAATAACCGTAACCGCTATGGTAACGATGACCTTTGCTAAAGTCAAGTTTACCATCCCATCTTTTCTCTCGCCTTTATGATGCTGCAATATATCTTGATTGGGAGATGACGAGTAGCGTAAGTTTAATTTTCATTTGTTCCCGAACAACATAGAGTTAGCAAGTTACCAGCGAAGTTTAAGGACTTTGCTATTATCCGTGGAATGAACTGGGTACCATGCGCGCTACAACTCGATACATGGGATAAGCAAAAGAAGCTATGCGTAATCGCTTTTGTTCTCCTCATATAAACGTGATTTGAGGAAAAATTACAGCCAGCTTAGAACAAGGTGATAGTTCTGTTTGTGACTATTATGTCGAGCTTTTCAAAAGGGTATGGTGCTGTGGGGGTTGTTGAGGAAACAGAGGATAAGATTTGTCGTTTTCTATGGGGGTTACTATGAAATTCGTGACATTGTTGATTATAAAGAGTTTACTATCACAACCGCTTGTTCCAGCCTATGCTTGCGTAAAAAGAATTGCGTGGACGCAAGGAATCAGCGACGCAGCAACGGACGCATCCCCTCCTACATCACGAACAACGACTACATCGACGGATCGCCAAGTCTTCTTCGAAGCTTCTGTTCTCCACCACCGCAGACACAAACATTGCTGCAGCCGCGCCACCGGCCACCTTCCACGACACGCCCGCAGATTCTACAAAAATTTTTGCGTGCTCCAGCCAAGAGTTCTTCTTCCGTGGCTTCCACGCGCCGCTTCCCGACAGCCAGGTCACCGCCGCTATGGACTTGGTCATGTGCAGCAGGAATTGCTCCAGCTAACCGCATACATCGCCATGGAAGATGGAGGCTACATCGCACTTCTCGGATGTCGAGGAGGATGAAGATGTTGTTGCCAGCCGGACGACAATGACGGACGGTCATGACGCACTGCTTCAGTGGCGCGTCACGCGACGCTGACGGAGTATCATTGTGCAATCGTAGTCCTCAAAGACACAGCGTACAACAACCGATAAGTTTCAACGCCATAATTTGTTTTGACTTTCTTGCAATCAAGAACCGGCCGCGCACGACGTCATCATTGATGGAGGAAGTCGCAACAACTTGGTGAGTTCCATTTGGTCAAGAAGCTTGGCTTGACCACGCTGATCGCGATCCACATCCATACCATATCAAGGGTTAAATGACTCGAAAGAGCTAGGTAACACAAACATGCCGAGTCCATTTTTCCATTGGTGGTTATGCCGATCATGTTGATTGTGATGTGGTTCCCATGCATGCAAGCATGCTCTCTTTATTGGGTCGATTTTGGGAATTTGATAATGATGTTTTGCACCATGGTAGTAGTAACAATACACACTTTTATGCATAAGGGAAAGAAAGTTACTTTATCGCTTTGACCCCAAATGAGATTATAGAGGCCGATAGGGAGCGAGCCTGTCGCGCTAATGATCCAAAGGAACATGATAAATCTGAAAACATTCTGTTATGCTTTGCCACAAAATCAACTCCTGTTGAAATTGATGATATTAATGATACATGCTATGCTTTGTGTGCAAAGATGCTTTATTTTCTCTTGATAATATGCCTTGCACTTTGCTCCGCCTCCCGTCACTACAACCTTGTGCAGATTTTAGAGATGTTTTCCCGATGAGATACTCTGTGACTTCCTCTATTCGAGGGATTGAGCACCAGATTGACTTGATCCCTAGAGCGAGTTTGCTAAATCAGATATGTGCACAATGATCAACCCGACGAGACTAAGGAGATTCAAATGACAAGTCCAAGACCTTTTTGGACCGTGGGGTATGTACGGTGAGAGCCCTTAGTCCTTGTGTTGTTCTCTGCTTTTGGTACCCAAAAAGATGGTTCTGGCATATGTGTGTAGATTGTAGAGCCATTAACAACATTACTATAAGGTATCGTCATCCTATTCTGTGCTAGACGACATGCTTGATGAGTTGTGTGGTGCTATAATTTTCACAAAGATTGACTTATGAGTGGATACCACC
>CM070628.1:32291807-32410466 GCA_036346255.1 Ampelocalamus luodianensis | reverse complement strand
TAACATGCAATCTCCACAAAACAAACTCCAAATTCAATAAACCAAGATGGCAATTACTCATTACCACAACATGTGGAACACATGGGGACCATCACATGATCTATCAAATCGGTCATGCCTCGCTTGTCTTTTTAGGGAACACTTCTTGTCTTTTTGTTTATTGATATGAGGACGAATTTGAAATTGTAATTTTACAGGTTCACATAACTTTATATGTACTACATCCATCATTTGTTTGATATTTTTCCAACATTGCATCGTGCTGAATCGCTAATGGGGACGCCGGTTCCCATGGACACGAGCGAATTTTCCAATTAACCATAGATAGATGGATGTTTTAAGTAATATGTATAAATTTAGTTAAAATATTTAAGTAACTTGGGTAGATGAAGCAAAATCATCAGAGGTACATATTTAACTAAATTTACATACAGTGATCCCCTGGAACCTCCACAAAATTCCTAATGTGTGTAATGGACACGAATGCTTATGTGACATGAGTATGGTGTGCAAGGATGGGCTAGTGGTCTGGTGGTGGGAATGAGAGGTGTACCTTCCCTCTCACCTGGGCGGTTACTAGGACCGGCACGGTGTGCCTTAGTTAATCAGAGTATATATGTGTATACGTTCTGTGGTAAAATGTGTATCCGCGCTCTGTGAGACCGACCCCCGCAAAATTTCTAGAGTATGTAGCAGACACACCCGTATGTGTGTGGATATACCACCATTTTCTATAGATGTCCTCTAATAAAAATCAGAGATATACTCGCTGCTAACAACTCTTGCTTAGAGAAAAAATAGTCCACCTGGAAGCTAAACACTGAACGCTAGCTGTGCTTGAACATAGCATCGATCGCGCGTCACAAACAAAGAACTTGTGCTTTCAACACTCACCAAAATAAAGAAAGAAACATGTGGCTAGGATTGCAACTTGCAAATTCGATAAATTTCGTGCATGTCGTGTCAAGCTTTTTAGTAGGTAGTGCATGAAATAATAAGCTTTGCATAATTGTGCCACAAAGCGCCACAGGACGACTTTATTCACTGATAAGGGTGACATGACATTTGTGATGAGTTCCAGAGTCGTTACGGGCATGCATGGAAGCATAATTTTTCAGTAAACGAATTAAACTCCAGGAAAGAATAATGGATTGTGCTACTTTTTTCCAGAGACCAATAGCTAGTGTGCTTATTTATCCACTGTTTATCGTCTCTCTTTGTGGGTTCATGCAGGCATGGTATACAGTGGCAGAGCCAGAAATTTTCTAAAGCCTGAGCAAGTCACAAGCAAAAATCCACAAGAGCTTGTTCGCCGAAATGTAAATGCAAATGCAGTCGCACAAAAGCAAAAGAGCAATCTTAATGCAAAGATCCAATTTCTAAATGTAACCAATCAAGATCAGTTTTGCGATGATTATACCTGCCCGGCGATGAGGCCGCTGATGTGCGCCATGTCGCAGAGGAGCATGGCCCCGACCTTGTCGGCGACCGCCCTAAGCCTGGCGTAGCCCCAGTCCCTGGGGTACGCGCCGCCGCCGCAGATGATGAGCTTGGGGCGGAAATCCATGGCCTTCTCCTCCAGCTTCTCGTAGTCGTGCCTGGTTAACTGCATTGTGCGCAACCACAAGCACCGGCTTGCCCTCGAGTGCCAGGATCCTCTCCCAACAGCTCTGCGCGCGGTCCCACAGCTCCCGCACTAGGTAGTGCCTGTCAATGCTGAAGTTGGCCACGTTCTTTTGCCACCGCCGGTAAAGAACCCCATACCTCTCCTTCCCTTCATGCTTCAACAGTCCCTGAAATCCGAACCATCAGTCCATCAATAAGGCATTTCCACAAGCACCTGTCAAGCGCCCATCAAGAAATCAACAAGCTGACAGAACTGTTCATGCATTTGCACAAACACCCGCGAGCAACCTGACAACCAGAGTAATGAGGCGGCAGCGGGTGAGCGGGCTGGTGAAGCAGGTGTCGAAGGAGTCGGAGAGGAGCATGAGGTGGGAGGTCTCGGCCTGGGACTCGCCCTTGGGCATGAGCATGGAGATGTTGGAGCTCCCCTGGATGCGTCCCTGCTCGTTCCACGTGCTCTGCCCGTGCCGCACCAGCACCACCCGCTTCGCCTCCCGCAGCGGCGGCAGCCGCTCGCTCGGACGAGGGCTTGGGGACCTCTCCCGCTCGCGCACGCTTGAGCAGCAGACGCAGGGGTTGGCCCATGGCGATGACCGATGAAGCCCGAGCAACTGCCCAGGCTGGAGGGATATGCTGGATTCGCCAATGACGGTACATTTGCATGGTTTCAGTATGCACTAAGGTCAAGGGTGGAAGATCATCTATAATAGTCCATATCACTTGTTACTAAGGAGTGAACACATCAGCATTTAGGTAATGTGGAGGAGAGAAGGTGAAGAGAGAATGTAAGCTTGTTTTTAGATGGAGAAACAAGCAAGTTGTTAATACAAAGACACAGAAAACAATAAAATAGCTATTAGAGACTTGTTTGTTATCTAAAAACATGTTTTGTGTATAGCAATTAAAGTATGAATTAAAGTCTTAGATACAAATTCAAGAAACAATTCATTGGAAGACTTGTTTTTTTTATTAGTTTGAGTACTCTATCCTCTTAGTAATAAATTAAGAAACAAACTATAGTAAATGGTGTTTAGAGACTTAAAGTGAGCAATCATGTGATACTATACTAACGAAAGGTTCTCGATATGTTTCTCTCCTGACAAGATTTGTCTGAGATGTGTCTGGATCTGATCCATCTTGGGAGCCTCTTTCTTATTATTTTTATAAGTACACTAAATCCCGTGCAATTGCGCGCAGGAGCATAACTAGGTGCTATATTAAGCGTTGTATATGTTGTTCTACTCTAACAGCATAGCTTAAGTTGATTTTGTTATATTTATAACAGTTCTACTGTTCTAGTAGATATTTGATTAATCTTCACTCCTACAAAGGTTCCATCAAATATTAAACAATGTAGATATATCGATCCTTATCTTTTCCTTTCTTGATAACAGTAATATTTAGCCCTCGGAAATAACAGAAATATTTCTAGGACTTTTTATCCTGCATATTTTTTTTTAGATAATGGAAGATAAAAACTCTCCTGACCTCTGCATCAAGGATGCACACAACCCAATTTATTAAAGAGTTTAAAGTACCAAAGTAACTAGAGTTGTTAAAAGTGACTTGAAGCCTTACAAGAAAATGACAACTAAAATTTAAACTTATTCATTACAAATTTTGTGACTAAATCGTCACCCATGAATAATTAAATTTACTTCACCACTACTTTCAGCCCGTCGGTTCCGGTCAACATGGACTCCTTCTAGGTCGGTTTCTGCAAATTTGCCCAAGCCCACAGCCACTGCCTACTCAAAAAGATAACCTGTAAATGGTTAGTGACGATCATTTATATACAGATTAGTCAACTAGATGTTAAATTGAAATTCGGATTCTATGTAAGATTGTTTTAGGGTTAATTAATATATAGGATTAATTATAATCCTAGGATCATAGCCACAAAATCGTGATTCTAAATAATTGTTAAGGCGCCTAATCCCGCTAGTTGTTAATTTTTACCCCATATAAAACTGAGATGTAAATTGTCCTATATGACTGTTTGATCATATGGTCCTATGGTACGAATCAGCTTCTTGACAATATTTGTTAGTTGAGTTTGTATGCACCAACTTATTCAGCCAAAACTAAATTAAACCCATTAGTGCAAAACAAGAAATATATCCCTATGCTACTTAGGACCTATGTATATCTCATATGACATAGCATGAGAGTAGGGAGCCAATGAATAGTCATGCACTTGAGTCACCCTCCTCTGCAAGAATATGACATCTATCCACCGTTTGGAACAAGATTCCAGTGAACGACACGTTGGGTCACCACAGATATATATGGTGCTTCTCAGGAGTCAAACATGGTAATTATATGTTTAAATAGTCAGTTTGAGAATCGAAGTGCAAATTAGCATCACAGTTAACTTGCTTATCACCATTAACTTTTGAGGACAAGTTCTGCATGCATGCATGCATAGATGAAGTCGGCATGCATATAAGATGCAACTTGCAGTAGGTTGCAATGTATCCTAGCTAGTATAAGCTTACCAATCATGTGTGTTTCATCTCTTTTATGTGTTAATTTGGTTAATTGGGAGCTAGCCCGACTAAAGTTAAAGTCCTGCAACCATAGCAATGTATCATCACTTGATGACCTCCCAGTGATTCGCACTTTTAACCATCCATTGAACCGACGGTTGTGCTCTCTCATGATCCAAACCTCCGACCGGTTTGGATTTCGTTGGCGTACCATGTCTTTGTGCTCGTCGATGTACAGGGACACTTCGGTCATGTGTTGCAAGACCATGAAATGGGCTTGAGCGTATGTATCCAGATCGGGAGTGATTGATTTCCTTCCGATGGTCCCGATACCATCCAGTCTCCCCTCATGACGAGATAGAGGCACACCTATTGGATCCACCTGAGCCATATAGTCGACGCAGAACTATATGACCTCTTCCGTTGCATAACCTTCGACGATGCTGCCCTCCGGTCGAGATCGATTCCGTACGTAGGACTTGAGAATTCCCATGTACCTCTCGAACGGGTACATATGACGTAGGAACACAGGGCTGCATATCTTTATCTCTTTCACAAGGTGAACAATGAGATGGACCATGATATTGAAAAATGATGGAGGGAAATACATCTCAAGATGACATAGAGTCGTCACCACCTCGGCCTGCAGAGCATCTAGTCCTTGGGGATCGATGACCTTCTGAGCAATTGAGTTGAAGAAATAACACAGCCTCAAGATTGCCACTCGGACCTTGTTCGGCAAGATACTCACAATCACGCGACTTCATACCAATTAATTTTAAATCTTGCATAGAAACAAGTTTCTTAATGTTAGCAGAGTAACCAGACGGGACTTTCACACCATGCAAGCTCGCACGTTCATTTCTCTCGGCCTTGGGACGAGTGTAGCAAGTCGGGGAGAGTACGTTAAATCTGTATCGATCTCTTGTGGTGCTAACTCGGTCCTTATGTTCATATCGACCAAGTCTCGTGTGCGTTAACACCATCCTTTGTTTTGCCACTAATGTTGAGAAGAGACCAATCAAGCTATCACATACATTCTTCTCCACATGCATGACATCGATGCAGTGGCGAACTTCTAAGTGCTCCCAATAAAGCAAGTCCTAAAAAATTGACCGCTTCTTCCAGATGTTCTTCTGACGGGTTCTTAATTGACGTCCCTTCCCAAGCACAACATCGATATCCTTAACCATATCATAGACATCTTTCCTCTAAAAGCCCTTGAGCTGAACCGTCCTCCTTATTTCCGTCGAATTGTTTCTTCATCTTTCGGTATGGGTGACTCCTGGGAAGGAACCTACGGTGACGTGTATACACAGTTTTGCGTGAGTTGTTTAGCCATATACTCTCTGTAGTATCTAAGCAGTGCGGACAAGCTTTGACTCCTTTTGTACTGAAGCCCGACAGGTTACCCAAGGCAGGAAAATCATTGATGGTGCGAACAACATGGCGTAAAGTGAAGTTCTCGTTTATGCGCATCCCATACCTGTACCCCTTCGTTCCACAGTGTCACAAGATCTTCCGACAATGGTGCTAGGTACACATCAATATCATTCCCAGTTGTTTGGCCCTTGGATAAGTAGTGACATCAAAATGTACTTCGCTTCATACACGACCAAGGAGGAAGGTTGTACATGCATAGATTCACGGGCCAGTACTATGTCAATTTGCTCATGTTACCGAAAGGATTCATTCCATCTATACTCAACCCTAACCTTATGTTCCTTGGTTGCACCGAACTCTTGAAGCTCGATCGAAGTTTCTCCACCGAGCGTAATCGAGCAGGTGTCTTAGCTTTCCATCTTTCTTACGGTCCTCCGATTGCCAACGCACCAATCTTGCCTCTTTTGGGTTCGCAAATAAACACTTCAAGCGTGGGATCACGAGCGGATACCACAACATCTTAGCAGAGGTCCTTGCTTCAACCTAGCGATTCGGCGCTTGTATCGGGATGCTTTGCACATGGGACATACATGCATGTCTGCATACTCTTTACGATAGAGGATACAATCGTTCGGACATGCATGTATTCTTTCTACTTCCATTCCCAATGGACAAAGAACCTTCTTTGCTTGGTAGGTGGTGTTGGGCAACACGTTTCCCTCCGAAAGAATGTCCGCTAGGAGACCTAACAACGCCGTGAAACTCTTATCGGACCAACCATTGCTCGCTTTTAATTTAAGCAATTCAATCACGGTTGACAACCTTGTATATTCCGGCTTGCAGCCAGGGAACAAAGGTCTCACCGAGTCCTCCATTAAGCGCTCAAATTTACAAAACTCTCTCTCACTGTAGTTCTCTTCTGCATCGCGTAGCATCTGATTCAGATTGTCATCGTGTGACCTATCCTCATCAAAATCACAGTCTACATCCGGCATATCGTTGACATCCGTCATATCGTTGACTTCCTCGGCGATGTCGTTATTACTAACTTCATGTTGCTCTTCACCGCGACTGGTCCAACATGTATACCCTTTTTTGAAACCCCTTCGAATCAAGTGTGCTTCTATCTGCGCCGGGTTGGTAAACATCTTCAGATTACCGCAATCAATGCATGGACAGTACATAAATTTTATCCCCTTCTTCAACATATCCTGCTCGGCGGCTCTTCTAAAAGCAACCACGCCATTAATGTACTCTTGACTCACACGGTTCACACCATACATCCAGTTTCGGTCCATCTACGCTACACATATAACAAAATATATAGTGTCAAATTAGATTAATAAAATCTCTCTCAACCGCGCTCTCTCTCTCTCTCCATTTCCTTCCCCCTCACCTTTAATATTATTCCAACCACCTAATGAAAAATATTATTCTATTCCCTTACATCCGGATGCAAAAGTTTGCATCGGTTCCTAGAGTTTTGCTTCGGAATAGGCAGCTTCCACTTGTGGAATCGGTTCCTAGCATCAAATCTAGCCATTCGAACCGGCTAATTAAGCACGTAAATTGCAGATGCTCTAAAGGGTAGACTTTCGGGATTTGTTCAAAATAGCTAATAACTGCATTCCTAATAATGGGATTAATTTCTTACTTACTACTTTGTGTGCTTTTTTATTATTCCTTGGTGCAGTTGCGAAATCCGCACAATTCCCTCTTCACGTATAGTTACCCGATGCTATGGAAGTACCCACTCCCATTTCGGCTCTTATACACGCGATCGATGCTTAACATATTCTACAATATCTCAATTGGGTTATAAAGATTGTTACCTTCGGAGCTCACGACGAAAATACCAAATCGATCTCTTCAGATTGCTGTCCTTCTCCCTCCCTTTCTCCTCTCCTTCACCCTCCCTTTCTCCTCTCCTTCTCCTCCCCTCTCTCTCTGTCGGCGGCGCAGTGGGCTTTATCTGGGAAAGGGCAGAAATGGGAAGGCAGGGTACTCAGTATTTATAAGCGAGGATATCACTGACGGTTCAAAATATGAATGCTCGCAGCGAGCATATATCACGCGGTTTATTAAAAGCACGTGTCGTGAAATATCACAGACGGTGCTATTTATAAACCGTCTGTGATATGAACGATTATCACAGATGGTTTATGTAAATAACCGTCTGTGAAATATCACAACCGGTTCTATTAATAAACCGTCTGTGATATGGAGGATTATCACGAGCGGTTTATTAATAGAACCGGTGTGATATTTCGCGACGGTTCTATTAATGAACCGTCGTGATATGTGCATATCATAGACGGTTACTAATAAGAACCGCAAATGCGTGATAGGCGGCAAAACAAATGCGCGTCAACGGACCCAACACGAGCGGTTTCAAATTAACCCGCAGTGATGGGTGTCTACTATAGCTGTTTTGTAGTAGTGATCGATCGATCATCGCGGATATGATCTTGCAACTTGGTATTGTCGGAAAGGCCACGATCGATGGTTCCGCGACCGTCTCGCTTTTTGCCTCTTGATTAAATTAAAAAACAAAGGTGAAGATCAATCCTTTGCTTAAGTGATTTGTGCCCAAGTTGCTATAGTGATTTTCTTAAGTGATTTATGCAATTAATACCCCAATTATATGTACGGGAAATAAAAATCCGAACCCATGTATGAGTGTTGCGTTCTCTATTGCTTATGAGCCTGTTTCTCCCTCCCTTAATTTCCTCAAGTATGAGCTAATTCCTACAATATGTACATATGCATGCAAGCAGCTGTGTTTCTTTTCTAGTAATATCTTTTAGGCATGGCCTGTAACTATTTGGAGAGCAACTATTGGAGTCAAACTACTTTCCTCATGTTTAGTTAGTATAGGATGGCCAGGAAACTAGTAGACGCATGGAGATGTGCTAATCAGTATGATTCATTGTACGGTGCAAGCGAAAAATTAACCTGAAAATGACACTGCTCCACTACCAGTTTTCCTTTTCAATCAACCTCTTTCATCTTTATTTTCTTTTCAGTCGACAAGTGACCGCAAATACATCCAATAATGGATGGTTCATTTTGTCCTTATTTGCATCTCTATGTCCATTAATTAGCTGAAGGACTAGTACTGTGAATCTGACTACTACCTACAATGTCTTCATTTATGAAAAGTGGTATCCTGTCATGATTCGTATCCAGCGTTCATATCCCATCATGATTCGTATTCAAAGTGGTATCATATTGTGGGGACCCCGGTAATTATCTCCATAAGACCAAGATTAGGCAAGGTGTTAGGTACATAATCACGGGTCTCCGGTAAATGAATTCCGATTTAACTCTATCCAAGTGAGAGGCTTAGCCGAATACTAGAGCCTCAACGATCATGCACGCTGCTCCTTTGCGAGCGCTACATGATTGTCGATTCTCCTTCGATTCGAAGCACTACACTCAGTGAGTTAAATGGGAATCCATTAATAACGAGTATGACTTATATTGGCTCCCAAGATCAACGACCAATATACTCATACTCTCATCCAACGTTGATTACATCCATACAACGCATACAACAAGAGATTAAAAGACATACTGCATAATAGTTAAGGTCTACAGCTTATTACATACGGCCGACCGGCCAAATTCAAAGTAAAATATCAAGTAGCAGCGGAAGTAAATAGATAAAGCAAAAGACCAGCAGTGGTATGCCCATCACCCATCGGCAACCGACTGGGGGTTAAATGATAGCACACTACTCATTAGTGTCACCCAAGTCAACACTAGCGTGATCGTCATACTCATAATCTTCCTCACCGAAAAGGCCACAAACATCCGGTGAGTACAAGTGTACTGCAAGTCTTACACAAATAAAAATAGTTATGCATAAGGGTCATTCAAAGGATGGCTCATATTGGTTTAGTTTTGCGAAAAGACGCAATGATTAACATCCTACACATACTAGTTTTTCATGTGCCCATTTAAAATCAGATTTGAAGTAGAAGTAAAACATGTAGTAAAGCATTTCAGTAATAAACAATTGAATCATACAAAGACCAAAGTGACAGCCCACTTTGATGTACTAAACACATGAACATCCCGCTCATGACGAATACCAAGTTCAACCACAATTTTAATTAAAAGTCTAACAATAAGCAGCCACAAATTTCAAGCGCTCGTCCATAATCGTGGACACGGCTATTCGAATAGATTAATACCCTGCAGGGGTGTACTACTTTACCCACACGACTTGATTAGCCCGTAAGCCTCCAGAGGCCTCTGAAATAGCACACTTCCTATGGTATGTCGGCCGGGTAAATCAAGATACAATCATTTTCAGCAAGAAAGCCCTATTGAGCTAAGTCCCCCTTGTGAGATGGTTCCTTGCCTAGTACAAGCGTCCGATAGCACTTGCTAGGGGGCTCACAAGTTATATTGGAAATACCGATGAAATCAAAACAAAAGAATTGGTGCTCCCTTGCACACTATAAAGGATTACATCGGCTCCTCAAAGAACATAGGATTTCACGGTCGCTATGCCCCTTACACCACCAAGGACTTAACACAATAAAACCCTCCCCCTACTTAACCATACAGCTCCCAACCCACGTGTGGCAAAGACGAGTGTTGCTTAGCGAGAGGTACCCAAAGTTCGGTCCTCAATTGTCGGACAAGTCCTTCCACTTACCCAATGCTCGTGCACAAAGCACCATCACTAACCAACACTTGTCCGGACCAAAACTCATTTAAAAATGACAAAGTTTTACTCATAAAACAGCTACAAAGATCTGAAGTAAAAACATAAAGTAAGAGTTGTGTGTATCCCAAAACCGCCGGGTTATTCCCGACGATCGAACTACCGTGTCTAGACTTGCATGGCTAAGCAATTCTATAACCCATAATTCACACATCCTATCTTAAGCATATAGGAGTTGGCATAATTCAAGATTAACCTCAAGCATAGGACATATCTAAACTACACATCACAAAGATATTGACGTAATCAAAATAGCATGCAAGCAATTATCATTGCACTATCTTAACCAAAACTGGGATCAAATATGATGCAAAAGAAAGTTCAAATGATGCTTGCCTTGCTGGTACAGTAGCTGCTCACTCTTGGTAGCGTAAGTGTCGATATCAATATGCTCGGGATCTATATAATTATAACATCAAATAAATACCGAGAAAACAACTCAAAAACCAAAATGCTCAAAAATGCATGATTTTTCTACAGTAGTTAGGTCATCATTTTAAATGATTTTTGGTGAAATAATTATTTCATTTGGATTTAGTACAAGAAAGTTATAATGGTTTGAAATTTAGATTTCAATATGCCGTCATTTATATAATTTAATTATGAAGTGAAATTTTGTAGAACAGCGGTGAGTACATGGATTACATAGATAAATAGGCAATATTATTATAAGTTAAAAACAGTTGAGTTTGTCCTTTTTGGAGTTTTTATGATCTAGTTATTGATTTTCAAAGTTATCAGCCTTTACTAGTATAAAAATAATGGAGTTTAAGGTTATATTCTCCCGAAATAGTTTCTGTAACAGAGGTAATGTGGAGACCATTTTTAGAATTAAGTTCACTGAAAATAAAAATTATCAAAAGTGGTCTCACTGTTTTTGGAGTTTCCAATAATTACTTATGCATTTTTGAAGTTATCAACCCTTTTCTTATTGTAAAAATAATGGTTTTAATGGATTAAACTCCAAATAAACCTCTCTGCTACAGAGACAAGGTTGAAACAAATTTTAACATAAAGTTCATTAACAATAAAAATTACCAGAAGAGGTTTCATTCAATTTGGAGTTGATTTGAATTAGATATGGATTTTGAAGTTACAACAATTTTAGGTGTACAAATAATTATATTCTGAATTTTCTTAGGTAATAAATACCTTTTCCACCGAGAGCTATTTAGCCTCTGAAACTGATGTGTGGGGTCCAGTACGCAGTACCACTTTTCATTTTCCTTATTGATTTTGGTTAAAACTGACAGGTGGGCCCTATTAGTCATTGATTCGGTCTACAAGCATAGTGCGTGGACCAAGAGCTAAGAGCTCGGTCCACGGGTTCACTGACCAAGTTACCAAGCACTTAAAGCGTGGGACCCGCATGTCATAGAAACTATACACATTTAATTCAGCAACTAAGCAATGATTGACGGTAACAGACAGAGATTTTGTTAATTAATGCGGTAGGAACAGTAATGGTCGGAGCGTGCCACGCCTTCTCGCGCGGCTGCGTAGCTAGCTCGCCGGCGGCCGCGGCCCACGCGGTGTCGCTCGAGGGCGAGCGGACTCCTAGCAACCTTGCGGACCTCCCTGCGGCGGTGGCGACGGTCGAGGTGCCCTAAAACGGCGGCTAGTCGGCGATGAGCGGTGGCGCCCTACGGCTATCGTGCATGCAGCTTTCCGTCGAGTGTTTAAGCAAAGAAAAGCATGCTTAAGCTTCGGGGTGGTCACCGATGCTTACGGGGAGAAGAAGGTCGAGAAGCTTGAGAAAGCCTAGCGGCGATAATGGCGGTGGCGCGCGGGTCACCGGGGAGAGCTCCTGGGCAACAATCTTGAAAAGTGGAGGTAGGATGATCTTAGAGGTTACCGTGAGATTGTTACATGAAAAGGAATTGGGAAAATACATACCAAGGTCGGCAAAGATGATGAATAGTGATTTGGCCGAGATTTGGGCAAAACCAAAATCACAAGCTCTGCGAAAACATTGTTGGAATTAGATGAGGGTTTTACTTCTAATGACCTAGCACAAGTAGTGTGGCATAAATTTGAGAAGCAAACTCGGTGGAGTTGATGATAGCCAAAAGGATGGCCTTCGGGGCGCGCTCTGAGACAGCGAGAGCACGGCGGCGTTCCGAGAGCTACAACCCAAGGCACGAGCTGAGGTTAGGCAAAATGGACAAGGCGAAGAACGAGGGAGAGAATTGATGCCAAATCGAGGAGCTTACCCGAGAAGAAAGACAAGAACAGCTTCTTCTCCCTCGGCCACCGAGAGGGAGAATGGTTGAAACGGGAGGAGCACGGAGGGTAATATGCTTGAGGAGGAAACGGAGCGAAGGCGGCGTCACATGCCAAAGCTCAGGGACAGGTCAAGATGGGCGGTGGATTCACGCCGTGGATGGCGAGCGAGCGAGCGCGCGACCGCGTGGCGTTGATTCTGCGTCGCCAACGGTGGAGGAAAACGGTGCGGCTCGGGCCACCGTGTCGCCGACAGAGCGGCGTGCGCGAGCGCGAGTGAAATGATTTGAGGCGCACCGATGGATCTCGGCTGAACGGCCTCGATTGAAAAGGGGATCGGACGAACTGAAAATGTCATGCGATCGGGGCCGTTGATCTTTCATCGGGTGGCTCACGTGCGGTGCACTTAGTGGACTCGACCGAGTCACTTCACCGAGTTAGACTCGAGCCCGAGGAACAGTATCGGCCGGTTTGGTTTAGTGTTTTGACTGAGAATTAATTTAGAGTTACTACTTTGACCAGAGCTTTATAAATAGAAATAAATTTCATAAAATCCTCAAATAATTTGTGGGGGTTCCTAGGAAGATATAGTTCCCATAAAAATTATGAAACCCCACTGTTCATAATATAGTTTATGATATTTAAATTCAAACATGTTGTATCTCTATGAATGTTGTTTGAATTTTAATGAGGTTCAAACTAGTCCCAAAAATTTGGGAAAAATTATATTAATTCCTGATAATTAATTTAGTATTTAAATAAATTGATTTTAGATGATGATCACAACTTTTTATTACTGATTTGAAGTGAAATCTGAATTTTGATGTGTATGTTCACCTCAAATTAGATTTTCCAAGTACAATATATTATGAAATGATTTGAATTTGATAATGCATGTTAGTGAAATACATATTAATCCAATTTAATTTGTTGGGGCTGTGACAAACCTCCCCCCCCCTTACAAAAGATCTCGACCGAGATCAGGGTGAGAAAGAATCGAAAGTTTTCATTAGAAGTTATAATTTATGTTGTCTTGATTTCCTTCAAAGATAGTGTTGACAAAGTTATAATTTACATTAATATGTTTTACCTTTCCTTTCTTGATACGAAGGCACTTCATCGGAGAAGAGTTTCGGATATCTTGCCGCATCCGGTCTTCACGTTCCCAAGTCGCTTCATCTTCCGTGTGGTTGCTCCATTGAACCTTGACGAACTCGATGTCACGATTCCTAGTCTTACGCTCGGTTTCCTCAAGGATACGAATCGGGCTCTCTCGATAAGATAGATCGGGTTGCAAGTCGAGTTTATCCAACTCGGTTGCTTCCGTTGGGACTCGAAGACATTTCTTGAGTTGGGAGACATGGAAGACGTTATGCACGTATGAAAGTGATGGTGGCAACTCCAACTGGTATGCCACCGATCCCAACTTAGCTAGAATACGGAAAGGTCCAATATAGCGAGGTGCTAATTTACCTTTGATTTGGAAGCGACGAACTCCTTTCATAGGAGAGACTTTAAGATATACATGATCGTCCACTTCGAAACTCAACTCGCGACGACGACGATCGGCATACGACTTATGACGTGATTGAGCCGTCCTAAGCCGTTCGCGAATGACACGAACTTGTTCTTCAGCATCTTCCACCAAGGTTGGGCCATAGAATGGCCTCTCCCCAGCTTCGGACCAGTTCAAGGGCGTTCTACAAGCTCTCCCATATAATGCTTCGAAGGGTGACATTTGAATGCTCGATTGGAAACTATTGTTGTAGGAGAACTCGCAAGCGGTAAACATTTTCCCAACTATCATTTGTAGGGACATGACGCAAGCCCGGAGAAGGTCTTCTAAAACTTGGTTTACCCTCTCGGTTGTCCATCCGTTTGCGGGTGATAAGCGAACTAAAAGATAGACTGGTCCCCATCGCTTTATGTAAGCATTCCCAGAAATAGGATGTGAATTGAGGGCCTCTATTTGAAACTATCACCTTTGGAACACCATGGAGACAAACAATTCTTGCAATGTAAAGCTCCGCTAACTTGTCCCCACGGTAGATGGTCTTGACAGGAATGAAGTGAGCAACTTTCGTCAAACGGTCTACAATTACCCATATAGAATCAAATCAAGCTTTAGTTCTAGGAAGGCCGGTGATAAAATCCATGCCAACTTCTTCCCATTTCCACTGGGGAATGGGCAGGGGATCTAGAGTACCAGCTGGCTTCAAATGCTCAGTCTTAACTCTTTGACATAGATCGCACTCGGCCACATATTGTGCAACGTGCCGCTTCATTCGGCTCCACCACAGTTTCTTTTTCAAATCTTGATACATTTTTGTACTCCCGGGGTGGATAGAGAATTTTGAGTTATGAGCCTCCTTGAGAATCAATTCCCTCAAGTGGCGATCAAATGGTACCACCATATGGTTTCCAAACCATAGAGTACCTTGTGCATCTTGCTTAAAACATTTAGCCTTGCCTTGTTTCATTAGTTCTAAAATTTGAGCCACTTCCGCATTAGTTTTCTGGGCTTCCCTAATCTGGTCCTCAAGTGTGCAAGTCACTTTGAGGGCTGCAAGTGAACCTTCTTCAACTATCTCGGTGTAGGCCTTGCAATGCGGCACATAAGCTGCGAGAAAAGGAGTTCTGACAAGCAGATTGCATTGAGATTTTCTGCTCAATCGTCGGCACGACATTAGCCTTCCACTGGATGGTAATGGAGTCCCATATCATAATCTTTAACCAACTCAAGCCATCTTCTTTGTCTCAAGTTTAGGTCGGTTTGGGTGAAAATATATTTAAGGCTCTTATGGTGGTGTAGATCTCTCAACGACACCGATGAGGTAATGTCGCCAAATCTTCAAGGCATGAACTACAGCCATGAGCTCTAGGTCGTGGGTGGGATAATTGGTCTCATGGGGCCTCAATTGCCTCGATCGTGAGGCCACCACTCGGCCGTCTTGCATAAGCACACAACCGAGCCCATGGCGAGATGCATCTGATAGATATCAAAGCTCTTGTGAATGTCAGCGAGAACAAGCACGGGAGCTTACATGGGCATCCTTTCAAGGTTTGGAAGCTTTGCTCGCATTCTGCTGTCCACTCAAACTTCTTTTCTTTCTTTAGAAGTTGGGTCATAGGCTTTGCAATTTTGAGAAATTCTTGATGAACCCTCGGTAGTATCCGCAAGTCCAAGAAAACTACGAATGTCGGTGGCGCTCTTGGGTTGCTTCCACTCAAGGACATCTTGCACCTTACTAGGATCACAATGACACCGCCTTTAGATAGGATATGTCCCAAGAAACTAACCTCTGAAGCCAAAACTCACATTTCTTGAATTTGGCGTCTGGTGATGGTGGCGAAGCTTTTCTAACACAAGTCTCAAATGTTGCTCGTGCTCAAGATCAGACTTAGAGTAGATAAGGATATCATCAATGAAAACCACTACAAACTGATCTAAGTATTCCATGAACACCGAATTCATGAGGTTCATGAAATAGGCTGGGGCATTGGTCAAACCAAATGACATGACCGTGTACTCGTACAAACCGTAACGAGTAGAGAAGGCGGTCTTCGGAATGTCCTCGGTTCTAACTTTAATCTGATGGTAGCCTAACCTCAAGTCAATTTTGGAGAACACCTGAGCTCCACTAAGCTGGTCAAATAGGTCATCAATCCGCGGGAGCGGATACTTGTTCTTGATGGTGACCTCATTCAACGGACGGTAGTCAACACACATCCGTAGACTCTTGTCTTTCTTCTTGACAAAGAGAGCCGGGCATCCCCAAGGCGAGGAGCTAGGCCTGATGAAACCCTTATCTTGAAACTCCTTAAGTTGTTCTTTCAATTCAGCTAGCTCATTGGGCGGCATCCGATATGGCCTTTTTGAGATGGGCGCGGTACCGGGTGCAAGCTCAATGACAAACTCTACCTCTCGGTCAGGGGGCATGCAGAAGTTCTTGAGGAACACATCAGGATACTCACTCACTACTGGGACCTCCTCTAGCGAGAGAGGTACTCGCCTCTAAAGCATAAAGGTGAGAACTGCCCACTAAAGGTGCAAAGACGACTTGGATGCCGTCCTCGCTAGTCACTGAAATAGACCGCTGGGCACAATCAATCTTCCCCTGATTCTTAGATAACCAATCCATCCCTAAGATAACATCAATGCCCACGAACTTATCACTATTAAGTTTCTTTGAAAAGTTAACATTTTGTATTTCAATTTTTACGTCCTGCAGACTTGATGGCGTAGAAAACCGACCACAGGATTGAATATGATAAGGTGGGTGTAGTGTATGTATCTTGAATTGGTTAATTTCCACATACTCGTTTTTAATAAATGAATGAGATGCTCGTAATCAAATAAAGCGATGCAGGACATGAATTAACAAGTAGTGTACCTAGCACGGCGTCAAAGGTCGTCGGTCGCCTCCTCTCGCCGAGGCGTGGTTGACGCGACCACGTGCATCTTTGGGGAGTGGGTGTCTTGCTCTGTGGTGGTGGCGGTGGCCTCATTGGAGCTGGTGGTGGTCTTTGGAGCGAGTCGTCCGGCATCCTCGCCGCTTGGCGAGGCAACTGCAGCATAGTGGCCCCGACGCCACATGGAAACAAAGTAACGCCGGGCTTGTATGCCCGCCGATCTGTGGTCTCTGGCCCCATTGTCCGCTGGCTGCCGGTGGAGAAGGTCGTGGAGGTGCCACAGGGAGACCTCGATGGTCTTTGAAGGCAGGGGCACGAGGTGCACGAGGTAGTCTGGCGTGGCACAGGAAAGCGCCACTCGCCATCGCTGCCGTCTGTAAAGCCTTCCTCCTCTTCCTTGACTCATCCACCGTCATGCTCTCATGCTCCACCACTATCGCCTTGTTGACGGATCTTGGAAACTCACGAAATCGTGTGCGCTAAAACAAGCGCAACTCCTCGATAGTCCATGGAAGAATTGTTCGGCTGACGGCGTCTGTCGAGGCGTCGTCCGAGCATACCTGCCCAAGTAGTTGAAATCATGCAGTACTCCATGACCATCCTCCGCCCTGTCTCAAGGCAAGCTGCTGCCGCTGATAAGCGGCCTCCCTCCGTATATGGGCCTCTCGGAACCCGTCCACGATTCGTCCCAAGTCGGGGACGTGACCCGGAGGCTGCGGCGGAATAACTATCCCACCACGCGCTGCGCGCACCGCCAAGCGATAGGCGGCAAACAAGACTCTCTCAACTCGGTACATCTGCGCAATGTTGACTTCTTCTCAATGTTGTGCGGCCTATCTTACGCCTCCATCGGGTCCTTGCCGCTGCAAGCGTCGGAGGTTGGTCCGCCGGAACTCGGCAAGACCTCCGGACGCTCGGTGCGGGCGGCTCCTCTGCGGAACGGGAGCTGGAGCGGTGTTACGTCACGATCGCCTCAAGCATCCGGTGCGGTCCATCCGGTTGCGCTCAATCATCATCATAAACTCGACCATGGATGGCGACGGAGGGAGCACCTCCTCAGGCGGTCCACTCTGCTGGGTCGACGGCTGAGAGGGCTCGCCATGCTCAGACGGCTGCAGGGACGACTGTCCCTGATCGTAGAAATCGCTCAAGGGTGCTAGACGGGGTGCCCTAGATGGGGATGGGGAGCCTCTGCCGCGCAGGGCTCCAGATCGCGTAGTCGGTCCTGTCATCCTGTATTAGACAAGGATGGTTAGTGAATAAGATAAAAGCCATTACTTGGCCATACATGCACAATCAATATCAAAGAGCATAAAAATTATAACCTCAAATAGAACACCAAAACATTAAGCGACATAAAACCAAATCGAGACAACTCAATACATAAGCGCCCGCAGGCTTAAGATTACAATTGAAATAGTGGTGTTTGCAAATAAAACATAACAGTTCGACATCTACTACCCCATTACATAAACCTAAGGATACAAGCTCAAACATATAGCTCCCTGCCCTAACAGCCTAGATATTATTCCGGTCAAAGTTCACCGGAAAGTCATCGAGGAGGTGGTATCCAAGGGATCCTGTGTCTTCAGGGTCTCATGGGTTGGTGAGGCGTAAGGGGGATCCTACGCCGATGATATGGCCTCCTACTTCGGAAGGCGATAGTCGTGGCGCAGAATATGCAGTGAAACCTCATTAGCGCCATCAAAGCACATCCGACGAATTAGCCTCATGTCATGCATAAGGCGTAAATGCTCTGAGCTACAATGAGACGACGACGCGTCTCCCATAACTCATGCATCATGCAGCGATGCATTTGGTCCATCGTGAACCAATCTGCCAATCGCGACTTGGGGTCCTCCCCAAGCGGATCCTAACAAGCGAGTTCACGTCCCTAGCGCGTGCGCGCATCGGAAAGTGATCATATGAAGTGGGCTACCTGCAATCGGTCGTAGCGAAGACGAATCATGGCCACCAAAGCCACTTCTTGTAACGCCATGGCCTCCGAAGTACCACGCGCCTGGAAGCGGTAAGGTATGCTCCCCGTGACTTGTCTAGCAACGATATCTATCACACGCCATAAATTCCTCCATTCCAGGTCCTCGATCACGGTAGATGGAATAAGTGGGCTGATATGTGAAGTTCGCCCTCCACATCATGTCTCGTAGCAACGCCGGGTATCCATCCACTCCTTCAGCTTGAGTTTCCCAGACAAGGTACTGAGGGTTCATCTAAAGGCAAGAAGGCAAGGTAAGTTAGTTTCATAAACCAAAATAGGATCAGGAGAGAAAAGATACTAAGATGGATAAGGAATAAATGATATTCTTAACTTAAACTTCCTGAAAGTAATTTGATAATTTCAAAATATTTTGACTCCAGAAGGCTTACTAACTCTAACGCCGGTGCTACCTCTAACCTACTGATCGGTATGGCTCGATACCTGTATTTGTGGGGACCCGGTAATTATCTCCATAAGACCGAGATTAGGCAAGGTCTTAAGGACATAATCACGGTCTCGGTAAATAATTCGATTTAACTCTATCCAAGTGAGAGGCTTGGCGAATACTAGAGCCTCAACGATCATGCACTTTGCTCCTTTGCGAGCTCTACATGATTATCGATTCTCATTCGATTCAAGCACTACACTCAGTGAGTTAAATGGGAATCCATTAATAACGAGTATGACTTATATTGGCTCCCAAGATCAACGACCAATATACTAATACTCTCATCCAACGTTGATTACATCCATACAACGCATACAACAAGAGATTAAAGACATCGCATAATAGTTAAGGTCTGACTTATTACATACGGCCGACCGCCAAATTCAAAATAAAGTATCAAGTAGCTGTGAGTAAATAGATAAAGCAAAAGACCGAAGTGGTATGCCCATCACCCATCGACAACCGATCGGGGTTAAATGATAACACACTACTCATTAGTGTCACCCAAGTCAACACCAGTGAGATCGTCATACTCATAATCTTCCTCACCGAAAAGGCCGACAAACATCTGGTGAGTACAAGTGTACTCGCAAGTCTTACACAAATAAAAATAGTTTTGCATTCAAAGGATGGCTCATATTGGTTTAGTTTTGCGAAAAGACGCATAGTTAACATCCTACACATACTAGTTTTTCATGTGCCCATTTAAAATCAGATTTGAAGTAGAAGTAAAACATGTAGTAAAGCATTTGATAATAAACAATTGAATCATACAAAGACCAAAGTGGCAGCCCACTTTGATGTACTAAACACATGAACATCCCGCTCATGGCGAATACCAAGTTCAACCACAATTTTAATTAAAAGTCTAACAATAAGCGACCACAAATTTCAAGCGGTCGTCCATAGCAGTGGACACGGCTATTCGAATAGATTAATACCCTGCGGTGTACTACTTTACCCACACGACTTGATTAGTCCGTATGCCTCCAGAGCCCTACGAAATAGCACACTTCCTATGGTATGCTGGTAGGGTAAATCAAGATCTGATCATTTTCACAAGAAAGCCCTATTGAGCTAAGTCCCCTTGTGAGATGGTTCCTTGCCTAGTACAAGCGTCCGATAGCACTTGCTAGGGGCTCACAAGTTATATTGGAAATCTGGATGAAATCAAAACAAAAGAATTGGTGCTCCTTGCACACTATAAAGGATTACATCGGCTCCTCAAAGAACATAGGATTTCACGGTCGCTATGCCCTTACACCACCAAGGACTTAACACAATAAAACCCTCCCCTACTTAACCATACGGCTCCCAACCCACGTGTGGCGGACGAGTGTTGCTTGAGCGAGAGGTACCCAAAGTTCGGTCCTCAATTGTCCGACAAGTCCTTCCACTTACCCAATGCTCGTGCACAAAGCACCATCACTAACCAACACTTGTCCGGACCAAAACTCATTTAAAAATGACAAAGTTTTACTCATAAAACAGCTACAAAGATCTGAAGTAAAAACATAAAGTAAGAGTTGTGTGTATCCCAAAACCGCGGGTTATTCAGACGATCGAACTCTGTGTCTAGACTTGCATGGCTAAGCAATTCTATAACCCATAATTCACACATCCTATCTTAAGCATATAGGAGTTGGCATAATTCAAGATTAACCTCAAGCATAGGACATATCTAAACTACACATCACAAAGATATTGACGTAATCAAAATAGCATGCAAGCAATTATCATTGCACTATCTTAACCAAAACTGGGATCAAATATGATGCAAAAGAAGGTTCAAATGATGCTTGCCTTGCTGGTACAGTAGCTGCTCACTCTCGGTAGCGTAAGTGTCGATATCAATATGCTCGGGATCTATATAATTATAACATCAAATAAATACCGAGAAAACAACTCAAAAACCAAAGTGCTCAAAAATGCATGATTTTTCTACAGTAGTTAGGTCATGATTTTAAATGATTTTTGGTGAAAGAATTATTTCATTTGGATTTAGTACAAGAAAGTTATAATGGTTTGAAATTTAGATTTCAATATGTCGTCATTTATATAATTTAATTATGAAGTGAAATTTTGTAGAACAGTGGTGAGTACATGGATTACATAGATAAATAGGAAATATTATTATAAGTTAAAAACAGTTGAGTTTGTCCTTTTTGGAGTTTTTATGATTTAGTTATTGATTTTCAAAGTTATCAGCCTTTACTAGTATAAAAATAATAGAGTTTAAGGTTATATTCTCCCGAAATAGTTTCTGTAACAGAGGTAATGTGGAGACCATTTTTAGAATTAAGTTCACTGAAAATGAAAATTATCAAAAGTGGTCTCACTGTTTTTGGAGTTTCCAATAATTACTTATGCATTTTTGAAGTTATCAACCCTTTTCTTATTGTAAAAATAATGGTTTTAATGGATTAAACTCCAAATAATGCTCTCTGCTACAGAGACAAGGTTGAAACAAAGTTTAACATAAAGTTCATTAACAATAAAAATTACCAGAAGAGGTTTCATTCAATTTGGAGTTGATTTGAATTAGATATGGATTTTTGAAGTTACAACAATTTTCAGTGTACAAATAATTATATTCTGAATTTTCTTAGGTAATAAATACCTTTTCCACCGAGAGCTATTTAGCCTCTGAAACTGATGTGTGGGGTCCAGTACGCAGTACCACTTTTCATTTTCCTTATTGATTTTGGTTAAAACTGACATGTGGGCCCTATTAGTCATTGATTCGGTCTACAAGCATAGTGCGTGGACCAAGAGCTAAGAGCTCGGTCCACGGGTTCACTGACCAAGTTACCAAGCACTTAAAGCGTGGGACCCGCTTGTCATAGAAACTATACGCATTTAACTCAGCAACTAAGCAATGATTGACGCTAACAAACGGAGATTTTGTTAATTAATGCCGTAGGAACAGTAATGGTCGGAGCGTGCCACGCCTTCTCGCGCGGCTGCGCGGTAGCTCGCCGGCTCGCCGGCGCTGTGGCCCACGCCGGTGTCGTCTGAGGACAGGAACGGACTCCTAGCAACCTTGCGGACCTCCTACTGGCGGTGGCGACGGTCGAGGTGCCCTAAAACGGCGGCTAGTCGGCGATGAGCGGTGGCGCCCTACGGCTATCGTGCATGCAACTTTCCGTCGAGTGTTTAAGCAAAGAAAAGCATGCTTAAGCTTCCAGGGTGGTCACTGATGCTTACCAGGGGGAGAAGAAGGTCGGAGAAGCTTGGAGAAAGCCTAGCGACAGTAATGGCGGTGGCGACGCCGGGTCTACCGAGGGGAGAGCTCCCTGGGCAACAATACTGAAAAGTGGAGGTAGGATGATCTTAGAGGTTACCAATAGATTGTTACATGAGAAGGAATTGGGAAAATACATACCAAGGTCGGCAAAAGATGATGAATAGTGATTTCGGCCGAGATTTGGGCAAAACCAAAATCACAAGCTCCTGCGAAAACATTGTTGGAATTAGATGAGGGGTTTTACTTCTAACAGCCTAGCACAAGTAGTGACGCGCAAATTTGAGAAGCAAACTCATGGAGTTGATGATAGCCAAAGGATGGCCTTGGGCGCGCTGAGGCAGCGAGAGCACGGCGGCGTTCCGAGAGCTACAACCCAAGGCACGAGCTGAGGTTAGGCAAAATGGACAAGGCGAATGTGAGGACCCCAATTTATTCGGCTTGTAATGCTTAACCAACCACCTGGTCCTAGCATCACAAATCAAATAAATTGATCCTCGAGATATGTATACTTCCCGAGCGATATACACACCCGTTACAAAATTAGACATCAACTCCATTCCAAACATAGAGTCCAAACACTACACTACCAAACGGAAGATAAACAAATAGTAGAGTTATTACAGACAAAGGCCGACAGGCCACAAGATACAAAAATAAACAAGAACGACAGCGGAAGCAAAAGTGCCATAAGATGGCTATAAACAAAGCCAATCGGTGTGCCTTCAACCCACAAGGCATCGACCAGGACCGCCAAGTCTAGTCGTCCACGAAAGCGGCAACACTGACTCACGAAGTGAGGCCCTTGGGGCTCACCTTCTTCCTCTGCAACAAAAACATTAAGCAAAGCACCTGAGTACAAAGATTGTCTTTGTACCCGCAAGACTGACGTGTGAACTAGCAGACCTGTTCATAAGCTACATGCAGGCTTATTTGGAGGAGGCCATATGTTTCATTTGCAAAAAGCTAGATTTGTTTGCAATAATGTAATACAGTTTAAAGGCAAGTTTGCAATTCATTTTTACTGTTGAAATAACTGCGAAATAAAGATAGATACAAGTAACCACCTAGAAGTGACTATCCCAATAGTCACTACAATATAGCACGAATCCCCAGGTTCGTACCACCCTGCAAGTTTTAATTTTAAATGGTTTGTAGACTAACTCTTGAAAAGCTTACCCAAGCGTGTCCATAACCTAGGACGAGGCTATTCGAATAGTTTTAACCTGCAGGGGTGTACCACTGTACCCACCTCGGATCGCCTTTAAGCGAAACACACTACCAGAAGGTATGCCGCACTGACTAAGTCCTACGAGACTTTTTCCAATATTGTGTATTAACTACGAGCCGCTCGTATGGATAGAAATCCATACGCTTACATGGTAAAGCCGAAAAGACAACTACCCACTCAGGATAAAGCTTTTCGGACAACTACCATGCTCCCAACACCATCCCTCCTGCGACCTCCTGCGACCCGGAGCCAATACACGCCAAAGTACTAGGTCAAGAGAGGTCCCATACCCTCTAGTGTGGTTAGCACGCAAAAATGCTGGATAACAATCCACTCACAAGATGTTCGGTCCTTAATTGACGGGCACCTTTCGATCACACCCAATAGATCACACCAATCTTACCATTGTGCGCGTCTAAATCATTTGTGTTTTCATTTTTAGTTTTGCAATTAAACATAGCAATCTTTGAAATATAAAGTTATAGCAAATTTTGTGTGATCAAGGTTCTGACTAAAGTCGATAACCGCCAGATTCTACCGATAGCTAAGCAAGTCTAAGCGATTGACCGGATCTACTAAGTGACAAGAGATCATCCAGCGATCTCTAATCACGACAAATAACCTAGGCTCGGTAGTAGAGATCAATATTTTGTCTACAGGATATGCGACTACAGATTTAACTAATCAATTTAACACAAATTAAGCGATGCATACATACAGTTGAAACAAAATATTAGACTTTAAAATACTGGGATAAACATGATCAAAGCGCTTGCATTGTTTGTTGCTCAGAATGCTCAACTTTGCAGAGGATCGCCTCGGGTTTACGCAAATGTCGAAGCCTAACGATTGAACAAACAACGAATAAGAGCGAATAACACCGACAAAACTCGGACATACAACAACAACAAAACATACCAAACTCACACAAGCAACCTAAGCAAGATATAACAAAATTTTAGAAACAGAGAACAAATCATTTTAAGTTATTAAGAATTTTCTAAGCTAAAAACACATCAAAACACTAGTTAATTGCTTAACAAATTTTCATGAGCAGAAACAGTATCTAAAATCTATTCTGATAAATAGTACACTAAAAATAAAAATTTACAAAATTGGATTCATTAGATTTGGACAATTATTGAGAAAGATAGGAATTTTCTAAATTGGAAAGTACATAATACACCAATTATTCAATAACCAGATTCTAGCTAACGAAACATGGTTGAATCTAATTTTAGTAAATATTACATTTAAAATTAAAATTAACAGAACTGGTTTCAAGTGATTTGGAGAAAAATTGAATTAGTTACGAATTTTCTAAGTTTAAATGAATTAAGACTGTGAAAACACATTACGAAATACTAAAGCATTTAATCCTTTTTCTACCCACACCAACTAGCCTAGACAGCGACGGAGCGGACACGCAGAAACGGCGACTAGGTCAAACTTGACCCAAAGGCGCTAACGGTGGCGTCGGCGTACTCAAGAATACGTCTTCGACTTACTAAAGTGCAAACCTAACATACTCTCACAGAAATACGCTACCGACGAGAAAACGCATTACGAGCTACACAACCTAAGCGACGGCATGGACCCACATGGCGCGACCCGGAGAACAAATACGGTGGATTAAAGATTCTCTAAACGCGATTAACTGAGAGGCCCACAAGTCGGTGACCTAACTAAACAAAGTTTAGCGATAACTAAACTCCGCATGCTCACCAAGACGCACGGGGGCGGCGCGGCGCGCGGTGATCAAGCAAACCAAAGAGTTTCGGCGAGTGAGTGATACCTACGAGTTCGCGAAGATCTTGCGAACACGATGGCGGTGGCGCGACCATCGGGATGCCGTGGCGGTGGCGGCGAACGGAGGCGGAGAAGAAGACACGGCTCGCGCGGAGAAGGCGATACGGACTTCTAGAAGACTCCGGAAGGTGTGCTTAAGCCGCCTCAACACCGGAGCAAGAAGCACACGATAACGCCGGCGAAGAAGTTCGAACGGCGGAATTTCCACGGCGGCGGAAAACCGAGCTTGGAGAAGAATTGGTCGCATGCCCACAACGATGCACAAAAGGCAGAAACAATCCCGCCGTTAGACTCAGTGCATCAGTGCGATCCTAAGGGACCAAGTGACGAGGCTAGAGACTCACCAGATCGCAAACGAGCTCACGGATCGAGATCGCTGGAGGCGAGAGCGGCGATCATCGCCTGGTGATTCTTTGGGCGCCAAGGACCCGGTTGGGCAAATTGGAGGCGGCGTCGAGCGTGGATCACGGTGGTGCGGTCGCTGGCTCAAGGGCGGCGCTAATTTGGCGGCGCTACCTTCGTTCTCTTCTCCGGCCGAAACAGAGAAGCGGGCGGAGAAAGCGAGAGAGCGAAGGAAACGAAGAATGGATGAGTGCGGTGAGGTTATAAAGCTCTGGCGATGCTTCGGAGAGGGACACGCGTCCCCGACGTGGCAGCGACGAGCAGCGTGGCAAGCATGCGAGTGCGGCCACGAGCTCCGGTGAGGTGCGGAGAAGACGAGGGCGATACTGACAGGTGGGGTCCACTTGCCAGCGAAAGAAACAAAGCGGTGCGAACAGCTGCTTAGACTCGATCAAGAATGTTTCGACCGTTGGATCTAAGATGGACGGTCGAGATTGATGTATGCATTCGGACAGGTCGACGAGACAAGCAACGTGGACCGTTCGATCTCCATCGGACGGCTGACAGCCATCGGGCTCACGCGGTGCAGCTAGGCGGTGCGACCGAGTCAAGTGGTGCGGGTCGGACTCGAGCCTGAGTTGCGTTCGGGCCCGAGGAACAGTGTTTTCAGAATTTGTTTTAAAAGACAGAGAAGGTTTGCGGAATTTTTAGAGGTAGTTCCAGAGCTCCAAAAATTTCGAAATTTTTATGGTAGCTTCCTGGGACAGAGGAAATCCTTGTGTAAATTTTTCAGGAATTTTCATGCATTAGATTTCTCCCAAGAAAATTCACAAGCTGCTGCCTAAGGGTTTGACCAGATTTCTAAACTGGTTTGACTTGGGCATTTGAAATAGCAACTAAAATCTAAAAATTGTGAAATAATTCAGGGAGGTAGATAGGATGATCAAGATGATAGGAAAAATAATTTCAGAGGATGATCACAAGTTTGAAAGCTAAGAATTTGCTGACAACAATTTCCATTCACAAGAATTTAATTATAGAAAATGGAAATTACTAGGGAAAATTTGGAAAACTTCCAAATGATTTGATGAGACAACAAAAGTTTTTATTTCTCCTCAAAATTTTACATTTGAAATACAAACCCTAAGTCGGGTGTTACAAATCTCCCCCTTACAGGAATCTCGCCTTAGAGATTCGATCACCTGGAGAAGAAGGATGGGTAATCTGCTCGGAGACGATCTTCCCGCTCCCAAGTGGCTTCATCCTCGGAGTGGTTTGACCACTGAACTTTAAGGAACTTGATCACACGGTTCCTTGTTCTGCGTTCAGCTTCTTCGAGGATACGAACGGGCGCTCACGATAAGACAGATCTTCTGCACATCGATATTTTCCAATGGTGTTTCCTCAACCGAACACTGAGGCACTTCTTTAATCGTGACACATGGAAAACATCATGCACCCCTTCAAGTGTAGTGGCAACTCCAAGCGGTATGCAACGGCTCCCACTTTCTTGATGACGCGATAAGGCCCGACATACCGAGGAGCCAATTTGCCCTTGACATCAAGCGGCGGTGTCCCTTCAAAGTGAAACCTTGAGATACACAAAGTCATTGGGTTGGAAACTCAGCTCACGGCGACGACGATCCGCATAGCTCTTCGCTCGGTGAGCACGCGCAAGTGCTCACGAATCAAGCGCACTTGACTTTCGCCTCATTGATCGAATCGGGCCAAAGAACCGTCTTTCCCGGTTTCGACCAGTTCAATGGGGTTCGTGCACGCCTCCCATACAAAGCCTCAAGCGGTGCCATACCGAGACTAGCACGAAGCTATTGTTGTAGGAGAACTCGGCAAGTGGTAGGCACTTCTCCCAATTCTTCCCATAGGAAAGAACACAAGCACGAGCATATCTTCAAGCACACGATTGACGCGCTCCGTCGACCATCGATCCGAGGATGATAGGTCGAGTGAACGAAAGACGGGTCCCCATGGCTTCCTGCGGACTATGCTAAAACCGAGAGGTGAGCAGAGAACCACGATCGACACGATGGTTCGTGCACGCCGTGCAAGCTCACAATGCGGGATATGTAGAGGTCCGCGATCGGTCGACATTGAGAGTGGTACTCAGCGCGAAAGTGTGCTACCTTAGTCAACCGATCGATAACCACCGGATAGCATCCTTTCCGAAGAAATACGAGGCAAACCGGTGATGAAATCCATACCAGCGGAATCCACTTCCACTCGGTATAGGCAAGGGTTGGAGGAGACTGCTGACGCCGATGCTCGGCCTTCACGCGACAACATACGTCGCATCTGGCAACGAACCCGGCAATCTCGCGCTTCATGCGAGTCCACCAGAACCTCTGTCGCAGATCTTGGTACATCTTGGTAGCCCCGGGGTGAATAGACAAGGGAGAATCATGAGCTTCTGGAGAATCAAATCCGTGACTCGGAACCTTTGGAACCACGCGCCGCCCAAACCACACAACACCATGCTCATCTTCCGAGAAACACTGGCTACCCCATCCTTGATATTCGCTTGATCGGTTCACAGTCATCATCCGATTTGTCTTTGCCTTGACTTGATCCACCAAGGTTGGTTGCACAACCAAGGCAAACAAGGGAACCATGCTCAACCAAACCCAAGTTGAGACGCTGAAACTGCAAGAAGTGCGGTTGCGCTCTTGGATCATCAAAGTATTGCAATACACCTTTCGGCTAAGTGCATCGGCAACCACATTGGCCTTGCGGTGATACGAATACCCATGTCATAATCTTTGATCAATTCTAGCCATCTCCTCTGCACGAGGTTCAGATCATTGAGTGAACAAGTATTTCAAACTCTTGTGGGTGAATACACCTCACGTGATTCTGATCGATCGATAATGCCGCCAAATCTTGAGTGCATGAACCACAGCAGACAAGCTCTAAATCATGGGTGGGATAGTTGAGCTCATGAGGTCTCAAGCGCCTAGATGCATAGGCAAGCGCCTTGCCTTCTTGCATAAGCACACACAGAGTCCTGCGAGAGAGGCATCGCGATGAATATCAAAGCCCTTGTGGACATCGGGAAGAGTAAGAAGCTGGAGTGAAGTCAATCGCCGTTTGAGCTCCTGAAAGCTCTCATCACAAGCGAGGCCCACACAAACTTCTTGTCCTTCTTGAGCAATTCGGTCATTGGCTTTGCGATCTTGGAGAAGTTCTCGATAAAGCGCGGTAGTAGCGCTAAACCAAGAAAACTCCGCACATCGATGGTGACTTGGCTGCCCCAAGATAGAACATCACCGACCTTCTTTGGGATCCACGACTATGCCTCCGGTGAAAGAACATGGCCCAAGAATGCCACTTCCTTCAACGAACTCACATTTCTTTGAACTTTGCATATAGTGATGCTCCCGCAATTTGCCCAAAACAATCTTGGATGCTCGGCATGCTCGCTTGATCTTAGAATAGATAAGAATATCATCAATAAAGACCACCACAAATTTATCCAAAAACTCCATGAATCTGAATTCATTAAGTTCATGAACAAAGTGGAGCATTGGTTAAACCGAAAGACATGGCGGTGTACTAAATGCGACCATAACGAGTAGTGAAAGTCGTTTTGAATATCTTCAGATCTGATCGACTGATGATACCCCATTCTCAAATCAATCTTTGAGAATACCGGTCTCGATCAAGCGATCAAACAGATCATCAATGCGGGCAAAGGATATTTGTTCTTCACCGTCACCTCTTTGAGAGGGCGGTAATCAACGACATGCGCAAAGTCTTGTCCTTCTTCTTCACAAAGATCACGGACAACCCCAAGGAGATGGCTGGGACGGATGAAACCCTTCGCTTGGAGCTCGCCAAGCTGCTTCTTCAATTCTTCTAGCTCATTGGGAGGCATCCGATCGGCGCCGAGATAGAGAGCGATGGCAAAGCAACTCAATGACAAACTCAAGGTCTCGAGCGGAGGCATCCGGGCAAGTCTTCGGGAAAGACATCCGAAAGTCAAATACTATAGGAACATCCACGAATTTGCAAGGTGGCCGCTTCTAATGCACATAGATGCGGCCCCTGCCGCTGGCGAAAATCCGACCGCCGCTGAAGAAGTGGTCGGATAGACAATCTTCACCGCACAATCGATTTGTCCCAAGTGTTGGGACAACCAATCCATGCCAAGAATCACATCGGACTTCAATCGAAAGCGAGAATAAGATTTGCCAAAAATCCACTCCTTTGACTATGATAGGAACATCCCGACAACAGAATCAGCCCTCATTTCCGACCGGAGAGCGGATGAGCAAAGGAACTCCCAAAGGAACATAGTGAAGACCACTAGCAGCAGCAAATGATCTTGAAATAAAGAATGCGATGCTCGAGAATCAAATAATCTGCAGCGGGGACGAGTTAACAAGAAGTGTACCCATCACGACATCCGGCGCCTCCGAGCCTCCTCGGTGAAAGGTGGTTGACTCGACCACGCTCGCACTGGGTCTTCGGATAACCTTACGGTGGTGGTGACCACTCCACGCGCGTCCTCCACTAGGGCGGCGCATCGCAACACTCGAGGGCAAGCGTTGGCGTAGTGGCCCTTGTTGTGGCGGCGAAAACAAGTAACCTCGGCGCCGGATTGCGGAGGCCGCCTGTCTTTGGATCGCGGCGCACGTGGTGAAACACGGCTGCGGTGGGCGAGCGGTCTTGATGGCCTCGGTCTTTGGTGGAGCAAAAGCGGGCCCCGGTGCCGCCCACCGAGGGCGCAGCGAGGTGGTATGAGTAGGCGATCGCCTCCCATTTGCGCTTATGGACTCACCCAGCGCCTTTGCCTTGTGCTCGGCAACAATGGCCTTATCAACCAAGGCACGAAAGTCGGGAAGTCCACAACAGACGGCTGTCCTGCGGCTCCTCGGACAAACCATCCATAAATTTCTCCGCTTAGCCTCATCGAGGCCACCTCCCCGAGCATAACGAGCGGATGATTAAACTCGTATAGATACTCGTCACGATTTGCGCCCTTACTTGGCGCGAGGAATTCTTTCTTCTTGACTTCATCAAGCCATCGGGGATGTGGGCCCGATGAAAAGCCGACCTGAACTCCTCCCATGCAACCACATGGCCCGCGGGCTGCATGGCTAGATAGTTCTCCCACCATGAGAGTGCCGCGCCCTCAAGCTGGTGGGACGCGAAGAGCGCCTTATCTGTGCATGGCGAGCTATGTTGAGCTTTCGCTCAACCATGCGCAACCAATCATCCGCATCGAGAGGGTCCTCGAGCGGGAGAAAGTCGGCGGTGTGTGCGGAGGAACTCGCAAGTCCCAGCGCGAGCGGTGGCGCCACCACCGGCAGGAGTGGAGGTATTCTAGCAATAACCTCCAAGATGCGCGTCGGTCCATGCGGTTTTGCTCGATCGGCGAGCACCTCGGCCATGGTCGGAGGAGGAAGCTCCTCATCATGACCACTCACTGGCGCCACGCGCGTTCTCCGGCCATCTGTTTCACTAAGACAAGTTAACAATAGCCGGAAAACACGAAGTCGACAACCCACTGCAAATAACTTACTAACAACACAAAACAAACACAAGACTTTTAAGTTACAAAACCAATTGACAAAAATCAGGCACTTAGCAAACTCATACATATCTTACCCTTATGCCCCCACAAATTTTAATTAGACTAATTCTCTATGGTTCTCCCAAAGACCGATTCTACCGGTAGTAACTATCTTTTGAAAGGAAAGAGAGAAACCAAGTTTTAAACTCAAATTAGAGTAAGATGAGAGTAGAAGGCTAAGATAGGTAAGGAGTAAATCTGAGAATCTGCCTAGGTTTTCATAAACCCTTTTTATACTTTGAAATTAAGCTTTTTCAAAATATCCTAAGGACGACTATGCTTGGGTTACTACGGTCAGAATGGCTCTGATACCAACTTTGTGAGGACCCCAATTTATTCGGCTTGTAATGCTTAACCAACCACCTGGTCCTAGCATCACAAATCAAATAAATTGATCCTCGAGATATGTATACTTCCCAGAAAGCAGTATACACACCCCGTTACAAAATTAGACATCAACTCCATTCCAAACATAGAGTCCAAACACTACACTACCAAACGGAAGATAAACAAATAGTAGAGTTATTACAGACAAAGGCCGACAGGCCACAAGATACAAAAATAAACAAGAACGACAGTGGAAGCAAAAGTGCCATAAGATGGCTATAAACAAAGCCAATCAGTGTGCCTTCAACCCACAAGGCATCGGCCAGGACCACCAAGTCTAGTCGCCCACGAAAGCGGCAACACTGACTCATAGAAGTGAGGCCCTTGGGGCTCACCTTCTTCCTCTGCAACAAAAACATTAAGCAAAGCACCTGAGTACAAAGATTGTCTTTGTACCCGCAAGACTGACGTGTGAACTAGCAGACCTGTTCATAAGCTACATGCAGGCTTATTTGGTGGAGGCCATATGTTTCATTTGCACAAAGCTAGATTTGTTTGCAATAATGTAATACAGTTTAAAGGCAAGTTTGCAATTCATTTTTACTGTTGAAATAACTGCGAAATAAAGATAGATACAAGTAACCACCTAGAAGTGACTATCCCAATAGTCACTACAATATAGCACGAATCCCCAGGTTCGTACCACCCTGCAAGTTTTAATTTTAAATGGTTTGTAGACTAACTCTTGAAAAGCTTACCCAAGCGTGTCCATAACCTAGGACGAGGCTATTCGAATAGTTTTAACCCTGCAGGGGTGTACCACTGTACCCACACCTCAGACCGCCTTTAAGCCGAAACACACTACCGAAGGTATGCTGGCCTGACTAAGTCCTCTGAGACTTTTTCCAATATTGTGTATTAACTACGAGCCGCTCGTATGGATAGAAATCCATACGCTTACATGGTAAAGCCGAAAAGACAACTACCCACTCAGGATAAAGCTTTTCGGACAACTACCATGCTCCCAACACCATCCCTCCTGCGACCTCCTGCGACCCGGAGCCAATACACGCCAAAGTACTAGGTCAAGAGAGGTCCCATACCCTCTAGTGTGGTTAGCACGCAAAAATGTCTGGATAACAATCCACTCACAAGATGTTCGGTCCTTAATTGACCATGGCACCTTTCTAGTCACACCCAATAGATCACACCAATCTTACCATTGTGCCCGCGTCTAAATCATTTTTGTTTTCATTTTTAGTTTTGCAATTAAACATAGCAGAAATGCTGAAATATAAAGTTATAGCAAATTTTGTGTGATCAAGGTTACCGACTAAAGTCGATAACCGCCCAGTTCTACCGATAGCTAAGCAAGTTTAAGCGATTGACCGGATCTACTAAGTGACAAGAGATCATCCCGATCTCTAATCACGACAAATAACCTAGGCTCGGTAGTAGAGATCAATATTTTATCTACAGGATATGCACTCACGATTTAACTAATCAATTTAACACAAATTAAGCGATGCATACATACGATTGAAACAAAATATTAGACTTTAAAATCTGGGATAAACATGATCAAAGCGCTTGCCTGGCTGCTGTTGCTCAGAATGCTCAACCTGTTGCAGAGGATCGCTCTCAGGGTTACCACAAATGTCGAAGCCTAACGATTGAACAAACAACAGCGAATAAGAACGAATAACACCGACAAAACTCAGACATACAACAACAACAAAACATACCAAACTCACACAGCAACCTAAGCAAGATATAACAAAATTTTAGAAACAGAGAACAAATCATTTTAAGTTATTAAGAATTTTCTAAGCTAAAAACACATCAAAACACTAGTTAATTGCTTAACAAATTTTCATGAATAGAAACAATATCTAAAATCTATTCTGATAAATAGTGCACTAAAAATAAAAATTTACAAAATTGGATTCATTAGATTTGGACAATTATTGAGAAAGATAGGAATTTTCTAAATTGGAAAGTACATAATACACCAATTATTCAATAACCAGATTCTAGCTAACAGAAACATGGTTGAATCTAATTTTGGTAAATATTACATTTAAAATTAAAATTAACAGAACTGGTTTCAAGTGATTTGGAGAAAATTGAATTAGTTACTGAATTTTCTAAGTTTAAATGAATTAACAAAGACTGTGAAAAACACATTACGAAATACTAAAGCATTTAATCCTTTTTCTACCCACACCAACTAGCCCTAGACATCGCAGAAGCGGACGCGAGAAACGGCGACTAGGTCAAACTTGACCCAGCAGCGCCAACGGTGACGTCGAAGGCGTACTCCAAGAATACGTCTTCGGCTTACTAAAGTGCAAACCTAACATACTCTCACGAGAAATACGCTACCGCAGAGAAAACGCATTACGAGCTACACAACCCTAAGCGGCGGTATGGACCCACATGGCGACTCGGCAGAACAAATACAGGTGGATTAAAGATTCTCTAAACGCGATTAACCAGAGAGGGCCCACAAGTCAGTGACCTAACTAAACAAAGTTTAGCGATAACTAAACTCGGCGGCGCTCACCGCGCACGCGGGGGCGGCGGCGGCGCCACGGTGATCAAGCAAACCAAAGAGTTTACGGGCGAGTGAGTGATACCTACGAGTTCGCGAAGATCTTGCGAACACGATGGCGGTGGCGGACCGCACGGGGATGCCGGCGGCGAGCTGGCGGCGAACGGAGGCGGAGAAGAAGACACGGCTCGCACGGAGAAGGTGATACGGACTTCTAGAAGACTCCGGAAGGTGTGCTTAAGCTTCGCCTCAACACCAGGAGCAAGAAGCACACGATAACGCCGCGAAGAAGGCGAAGCGGCGGAATTTCCACGGCGCGAAACCGAGCTTGAGAAGAATTGGTCGCATGCCCACAACGATGCACAAAAGGCGAAACAATCCCGCCGTTAGACTCGGTGCATCGGTCGCGATCCTAAGGGACCAAGTAGCGACGCTAGAGACTCACGGATCGCAAGCGAGCTCACGGATCGAGATCGCCGGAGGCGAGACGACGATATCGCCTGGTGATTCATCGGGCGCCAAGGACCGGGTTGTGCAAAATGGGGCGGCGTCGGCGTGGATCACGGTGGTGCGGTCGCTAGCTCAAGGCGGCGCTAATTTGGCGGCGCTACCTTCGTTCTCTTCTCGGCCAAACAGAGAAGCGGGCGGAAAGCGAGAGCGAAGAAGCGAAGAATGGATGAGTGCGGTGAGGTTATAAAGCTCGCGATGCCGGAGAGGACACGCGCGTCCCGGCGTGGCGGCGCAGCGGCGTGGCAAGCATGCGAGTGCGGCCACGAGCTCCGTGAGTGCGGAGAAGGCGAGGGCGTCTCGGCGGTGGGGTCCACTTGCGTGAAAGAAACAAAGCGGTGCGAGCAGTGCTAGACTCGATCAAGAATGTTTCGACCGTTGGATCTAAGATGGGCGGTCGAGATTGATGTATGCATTCGGACAGTCGGCGAGACAAGCAACGTGGACTATTCGATCTCCATCGGACGGCCGACGCCATCGGGCTCACGCGGTGCAGCTAGGCGGTGCGACCGAGTCAAGTGGTGCGGGTCGGACTCGAGCCTGAGTTGCGTTCGGGCCCGAGGAACAGTGTTTTCAGAATTTGTTTTAAAAGACAGAGAAGGTTTGAGGAATTTTTAGAGGTAGTTCCAGAGCTCCAAAATTTCAGAAATTTTTATGGTAGCTTCCTGGGACAGAGGAAATCCTTGTGTAAATTTTCCAGGAATTTTCATGCATTAGATTTCTCCCAAGAAAATTCACAAGCTGCTGCCTAAGGGTTTGACCAGATTTCTAAACTGGTTTGACTTGGGCATTTGAAATAGCAACTAAAATCTAAAAATGTGAAATAATTCAGGAGGTAGATAGGATGATCAAGATGATAGGAAAAATAATTTCAGAGGATGATCACAAGTTTGAAAGCTAAGAATTTGCTGACAACAATTTCCATTCACAAGAATTTAATTCTAGAAAATGGAAATTGCTAGGAAAAATTGGAAAACTTCCAAATGATTTGATGAGACAACAAAAGTTTTTATTTCTCCTCAAAATTTTACATTTGAAATACAAACCCTAAGTCGAGGACATTACAATAAGAACGAGGAGAGAATTGATGCCAAATCGAGGAGCTTACAGAGAAGAAAGACAAGAACAACTTCTTCTCCCTCGGCCACCGAGAGAGAGAATGGTTGAAACGGGAGGAGCACGAAGGGTAATATGCTTGAGGAGGAAACGGAGCGAAGGCGGCGTCACATGCCAAAGCTCAGGGACAGGTCAAGATGGGTGGTGGATTCACGCCGTGGCGGGGAGAGCGAGCGGTAGCGGCCGCGTGGCGTTGATTCTGCGTCGCCAACGGTGGAGGAAAACGAAGCGACAGCTCGGGCCCACCGTGTCGCCGAGACGAGGCGGCGTCGAGCGCGAGTGAAACGATTTGAGGCGCACCGTTGGATCTCGGTGAACGGCCTCGATTGAAAAGGGATCGGACGAATCGAAAATGTCATGCGATCGGGGCGTTGATCTTTCATCGGGTGGCTCACGTGCGGTGCACTTAGTGGACTCGACCGAGTCACTTCACGAGTTAGACTCGAGCGAGGAACGATGTCGGCGGTTTGGTTTAGTGTTTTGACTGAGAATTAATTTAGAGTTACTACTTTGACCAGAGCTTTATAAATAGAAATAAATTTCATAAAATCCTCAAATAATTTGTGGTGGTTCCTGGGAAGATATAGTTCCCATAAAAATTATGAAACCCCACTGTTCATAATATAGTTTATGGTATTTAAATTCAAACATGTTGTATGTCTATGAATGTTGTTTGAATTTTAATGAGGTTCAAACTAGTCCCAAAAATTTGGGAAAAATTATATTAATTCCTGATAATTAATGTAGTATTTAAATAAATTGATTTCAGATGATGATCACAACTTTTTTTTACTGATTTGAAGTGAAATCTGAATTTTGATGTGTATGTTCACCTCAAATTAGATTTTCCAAGTACAATATATTATGAAATGATTTGAATTTGATAATGCATGTTAGTGAAATACATATTAATCCAATTTAATTAGTTGGGGCTGTGACACATATCCAGCGTGCATATACACAGCTATTTGGGAGCGCGTTCATATCGTGGGCATATCCGGTGAACAAGAGGCATTTTGTGGAACACAAATTCCACCTCAGTCATCCGATCTGAAACGAGCCGTCGTAATGCAGGCGAACGCTCCCACCTCCCCCACTTACACAACTGTGCGTTTTGCCCCCGCGCCATCGTCAAACCTTTTGTGAAAATCCCCTGTAGGGTCGTCTTCTCCAACCCAACTCCCACCCCCCTCCCCTTCAATCCCCTCCCCAATCGAATGCACCGCCCATCGACACCTACAACTCCAACGGCGCATGTGCACCTGTCCCTCCAAAACCCAAAGCCAAGGCGCTCCGTCTGCCGCCTCACCTCCTTCGGTGGCACTGTCCACAACACCCATCCCAAGCATGAGGTGGCTAGGGTTTGTGTTGGTGGCAACCATGTACAGGGCAGGCTCGGCGGCGGTGACCATGTACGAAGCGGGCTCGGTGGCAACCACCTAAAGCTGCAATCGAGCTGGCTGTTGCAAGGCACAAGAAGAACCATTTGTTGGTTGAAAACTTGCATCTGTTTTGTACAATGAGGACTGTGAAATGTTAACACATGAATAGTATCAGGCATTGATGAATGTGAGAATTGTAATGGAACCAACATGAGAATTGCGGCTGTGCAAGCATTCTTTGGTTATGCTTGATGAAGCAAAAATGTCATTTGCTACTCTTGAGCTTTTCATGATCTTGCGCTTCTATTGCAAGCATGTTGCTAGCTATTGCCATTGTATGTATCACAATATCAGTGTGAGAGAGCAGCCATAAGCATGTATCAATGATTCGTTAAACTCAACAGAAACAAAATATATACTCAAGTATTGTTATTTGAACTCTTTGGTATGTAATTTTCTTACATGAATTATCTTGATGTATGTGATAATCATTCAATCAGATCTCTATGTCATGTTTTATTAACTATTGAAACTGTTCCATTCTTTTATGCATGAATTTCTTGTTTTCTGTTAACTGATACCATTCGGTCCAGTTCTCGATAAATATGAGAAAGTATAAACCCGATTGCACCTAGAGCACAAAAATTCTAAACCTAGCCACATCACACATTCATTCACTCATCATTGCCCATCCGCATGCTACTGGTTATCCATTTTTCAAATGCATGCCATTTTCCACTACTTAATATCAATTAGATTATTCGAGCACTTGAGCAATAGGTTTAGCAACACAGTATTCACTAGATAATTTCTATAAACAAGAAACATTTCGAATTTCATTTCTCACAATTTCGAATCAACATTATCAATTACCTAGAGGCATTCACATGTCAATTCCTCACAGATTCGTCTCTCAAATTTATTCTACAACACAACCACGACACACAAATTGCAAATGTGCACCTTACACATTCAGTTCTACTCACTAATGCTTAACACACAGAAAAAAGCATCACCTGGAAAGAAGTAACAAAACCAAACTTCATAAATGAAAATTGTCAACTACAAAATTGAGGTTACATCCATACAACCAATATTACAACTTGCTACATCCACACATTTTTCTTTTGCCAATCCCCCACACTAAATTGTGGCGAGCCGTTGTAGACAAAGGAGTAGGATGCCTGATGCGGTAGAGGATGCCAGTGGAGTCGCCGAGCAGCACCTGGAGAAGGGGCCGAGGGGGCAGGTGGTAGCCACCCAGATACCTAACCCTAGCTGTGATTTTGGTGCTTTGGTGTCGGTTGGGGAGGATTGGTGGGGCAGCGAGGCGGTGGCAAGGAGGGGAGGCGGAGCCATGGCACAGCGCAGGAGAGCGGAGAGGAGGGAAGGCGGCGATGGAGGACGGCAAACCCCTAACCCTAGCTTTGAATGAGGATCCATGGGCATGGCGTTGCTCGAATGGGGATGGAGGGCATTTGTGTCGGGATAAGGAGGAGAGGCCTTTGGAGGGGTTTCGCAAAAGTCATGTGGTTCGTGCAGTGGTAAGCGCAAAATGGCGTAATTGTGATGGGAGACACCCACCTACATCCAGCCCGCCCATTTTGGATCCAACGGTTGGGGATGAGTTTGTCCACATGTTCACCAATTAGAGCTTATTCACGGATATGTTGTCATTCATATCGGGGTAGAATATGGTGGGGAACCACATGTTTTCCACAAAGGTTGGACCGGTGAGGGTGGGGTGGAAAACTCCTTAGCCAAAAAAGAGAGATAACAACCTAATGGTTATTACTTATTACTATTATTTTAATGTGCTTATTTGGTTACCTTTTGAAGAGTACAGAATGGATGCACACACTCAACACACACCACCCACACATACGCATACGCGCTCCTACACACACTAGGAATTTAGGAATTTATCGGAGGTACCTAAGTCCTCACGGAGCATGGCCACACGCTTTCCCACTTCTATCATTGCGTTATTAGCTGCATGGTTGGAGAGGGAAAAAATCAAATGTTAATATCAACTTCTATATAGTATTTCATCACCCAAAGTTGCTCTGATTAATTTCTTAAATGATATATTATACAATTTACATCTCAATTATATATACTAAGAATTATTTTCATATCGATGGTCAAGAGAGATAATGGTATCACCTAGCATTGCTAGGTAATAAGTAGTCTAGATCCAAGTAATAGTGGATCTAGGTAGAGTAACACTAACATAAGTTTACTACAAACATTTGGGAGTGTGTTGATATTGGGGTAATGGGGAGCCACATGTTTTCGACCAAGGTTGGTGGTTGGACCAACGAGAGGGTAGCAAAATCCCTAGCTAAAAAAGAGAAAGAATAGCTAATGGTTATTACTTATTGCTATAATTCTTTTCATGTGTGTATTTGTTTAGTTGGGAACAAACTTGAGTGAAGTTAACTTATGCAAAGTTGCAGGAGAGAGATTGGTTAATCGCATATATACTATCCAACCTAATACCGTCGGAAAAGACCATGATCGATTTGGTGCCTGCCATTGTGCTATATCGTTGACAATTGGTTAGGTAAAAAATCAAAGGTTAAGATTAACTTCTATAGTATTTGATCAGTCAAAGTTGCTATAGTTTTTTTTCTTAAATAATATATTATAAAATTAAACATCTCAATTATATATACTAAGAATAATTTTCATATCCAATGGTCGAGAGAGGTAATGACATTACCTAGTGTAGGATCGTCATTGGCGACTAGAGGTCGTGAATAGGAGCCATTAAAAATTTCCCCTAAAATATTTATAAAGATCTTTTGTCTAATAGCTATTATAAGCTACAAAGGTCAGATCAAAGACACATAGTGGAAACCAACACAGAAACCCAACCAAAAGCTAGCATGGTCTAGTGAAACACTTGAGGTGGATTATCTGGGCTGAGTCGAATGATCTAGGTCAGCACAACAACAAAAAACAGCAGCACAGTTTGATACAAAAACATGCACAACTTTCAAACTGAGGATCCAAATTACTGAAATTTGAACCAGAGCATAGTTGTGACTTGTTTCTATCAAGGGAAAATTAGGTCAGTAACATCGCATTAGAGCATAATTAGAGGAATGACACTCCGTTCGTCTCGGGCTGGAAAATAACATCGCGAACATCGAAAAATTAAATAAATGACATCCCGGCTTTTTCCAAAAAAATTTAAATATAGAAACTAAGCTCAAAAAATTATCAATTGTTTTGTGGAGTCTCCCGACACAGTTTAATTGCTTGTGTATTTTTTAAAAAAACTTTATATGTTCTAATTTTGTCTCTAAAATTCATTTAAATATACTGTTTGTATGAGTTTCCTAATATAGAAAATGAGGTCCAAACATTATGAATTTTTTTCCCAGACTCCTTACATAGTGGACTTGATTGTGTAATATTTCTAGAATTTTTACAAAATTAATTAATGTAATTTCATAATTTCTTACATTATGAAATATTAGACTCCTCACACAGTAGATGTGATGAAATTGCATTTCTTAATTTTTTTAAATTCTAGAAAAAATACACAATCAAGTCCACTATGTAAGGAGCTTCGAAAAAAAATTCATAATGTTTGGACCTCATTTTCTATATTAGGAAATTCCTACAAACACTATACTTAAATGAATTTTTGAGACAAAATCAGAACGTATAAAGTTTTTTAAAAAAATACACAATCAATTAAACTATGTCGTGAGACTCTACAAAAAAATTGATAATTTTTTGAGCTCAGTTTCTATATTCAATTTTTTTTTTGAAAAAGTCAGGATATCATTTATTTAATTTTTCGATGTTCGCGATGTTATTTTCCAGCCCGAGTTGAACGGAGTGTTGTTCCTCTAATTACGCTCTAACGCGATGTTAGTAACCTAATTTCCCATTCTATCAAAACTCAGTTGCACCAAAGCTGGGTTGAAATGGTAAAACCTTGATCTTGAAGTGCTCGGGTGTTGGATCAACATGAGATTTTGCACGTTCATTCTACATGCATGGTAACACTAGAAAAGCAAACAAAAAAAAACAAACTTTTCAAGGTTGAGCCAAAAGCAAAGATCAAGCCATAGTCATCAAGAAGAGAGGAAACCGATAAAGTTGAAAACTTGATGCATTAGGTGGATGGATCTGAACATGAGCTATGTATTCCATCATTTACCATTCCTTGCACACCCAAATCACAAGACAAAAGCAAGAGGGAAAGATCAAGAACAAGAGAGCAAACAAAAACCAAATCAAGCCATCACATGGAGAGACAAAGACACAAGGTATTTGGAATTTGATCTTTTATTACTTGGGGATGTATGATTTTTTACATATGCTCCCTAGACACACTCCATATCTAAGAGTGACAAAAAAAACTCACACACAAGAACCTCTCAATCTCTCTCAAAACCCTCTCCTAAGGGCTGCCTCTCAACTCACACATAGGCGTAGCTCTAAGCCATCTCCTCTTCTCTTTTTATAGTGGTGGCCAAGCCAAGCACTTGTGGGGACCCAGTAATTATCTCCATAAGACCGAGATTATACAAGGTCTTAGGAACATAATCACGGGTCTCAGGAAATAATTCAATTTAACTCTATCCAAGTGAGAGGCTTAGCGAATACTAGAGCCTCAACGATCATGCGTTTGCTCCTTTGCGGCGCTACATGATTGTCGATTCTCTTCGATTGAAGCACTACACTTAGTGAGTTAAATGGGGATCCATTAACAACGAGTATGACTTATATTGGCTCCCAAGATCAACGACCAATATACTCATACCCTCATTCAACGTTAGTTACATCCATACAACGCCTACAACAAGAGATAAAAGACATCTTGCATAGTAGTTAAGTTTCTGATTTATTACATACAGTGACCGGCCAAATTCAAGTAAAGTACCAAGTAGCGGTGAAGCAAATAAATAAAGCAAAAGACCGTAGTGGTATGCCCATCACCCATCGACAACCGTGGGGTTAAATGATAGCACACTACTCGTTAGTGTCACCCAAGTCAACACTAACGAGATCGTCATACTCATAATCTTCCTCACCTGAAAAAGCCAGCAAACATCTGGCTGAGTACAAGTGTACTCGCAAGTCTTACACAATAATTACTTATGCATTTTTGAAGTTATCAGTCCTTTTCTTATTGTAAAAATAACAGGATTAATGACTCATTTTCCAAAATAAATCTCTCTGTTACAGAGACAAAGTTGAAACAAATTTTAATATAAATTTTATTAAATATTAAAATTATCAGAAGTGGTTTCATGTGATTTGGGGTTAAAATCAATTACTTATGTATTTTCAAAGTTATACCTATTTTACAGCGTGCAAATAAATCGATTTCGAATTTCATAAAGCATTTACTATTTTCCTTACCGAGGCATACGCTAGCCGCAGACGCTGACTATCACAGCCCCAACTAATTAAATTGGATTAATATGTATTTCACTAACATGCGCTATCAAATTCAAAACATTTCCATAATATATTGTACTTGGAAAATCTAATTTGGGGTGCACCTACACATCAAAATTCAAATTTCAATTCGAATCAGCAATAAAAAGTTGTGGTCATCATCTGAAATCAATTTATTTAAATACTACATTAATTATCAGGAATTAATATAATTTTTCCAAAATTTTTGGGAACAGTTTGAACATAATTAAAATTCAAACAACCTTCATAGACATACAACATGTTTGAATTTAAATATCACAAATAATATTATGAACAGTAGGGTTTCATAATTTTTATCGAACTATATCTTCCAGGAACCCCACAATTTATTTCATAATTTTAGGATTTTTATTTCTATTTTTAAGCCTTTGGTCAAAGTAGAAATCGATTCTTTAATCTCGATCAACTCTAAACCTAAACCTGACCTAATCTTGTTCCTCAGGCTGAGTCCGACTCGTAAGCCGACTCGGCCGACCGCCTAACCGCACCGTGACATGCGGCCGTCCGATCCTCGTTCAACGGTCCAGATCTCATCACCCTGTTGACCTGTCCGAACCCCTCTCTGATCTCCTCCGTCCGTTCGCAATCCAACGGTCGATCTAAAATCACTTAAACCCCACCTCGCCGTGTGACTGACGCTGCGGGACCGCGCTGTCAGAGTCGTCCCCTACCTCCCGTTGCGGGCGCGAAGTTAGCGCCACGCGCGCTCGCGGCTGCTCAGCGAACACTGATGTGGCGATGCTCACGCCGTCCGTCCACCGCCCCATTTGACCACTCCTGGAGCCTCACCGTCTCACACCGCCTCCACTCCGTCTTCTTCCCGGGCATAACACCCCTTGGCACCCCCTCATTTCCCCTCACTTCTCCTCGGTTGACAGAGGGGAGGGAAGCCAGCTTGAGCTCGTCGCTTGGGTAAGCTTCCACCAGGTGTTTTCCCTCTCTTCTATCTTCTATACCTTTTCCATTTTTGCTTATGCAAGCTCCTCTCTTTGCTTGTAGCTTCTGGTTCATCTTCGTGCTCTAGCTCACGGCCAGAGCACGCCCCCGAGGATACCTTCGCGCCTTCTTCGTGTCCAAGAGGTATTGACCTAAGATTTGCGCGTCACCTTGTACCCTTTTGCTTGTTTAGACTTTCCCCTCAATCAATTTCTTGAATGCATGACAGGATCTTGCTGAATCAAAGATTGAACCATTTTCGGCCTAAGGACACCTGTTCATCTCCTACTTCGTTTCGGTAAGCCTCTTGTCGATTCTTCGCTCTCACAGCATCCACATAGGATCCTTAAGCTGACCCAATCACTCATTTTGCTCCATCTGGCTCAGAGTATCCATTTCCTCGCGAAGCCGTGCCGCCGCTACTTCTTCTCCGGCGCCGACGCAGCCCCAGCCGCTCTGAGCTTCCCCGAGCACTCTTCCTTGCTCAGGTAGCCTTCTCATAGTCCCTAGGACCCTGGCCACTCGCTTGTTTGTCGCTGCGGAGCTTCTTTTTGCTGCTTGCACTTTGCCGTAGCACCGCCGCCGCTTAGCTCCGGCTAGCCGACGGTGCAGGACACCCCAGACCTCGCCACCACTTCTCAAAGACGCGTAGCACTATTGCGAAGCTATCTCGGGTCTTGGCCGGCTCCGCCGTGGCGCGTAGCGCCGGCGAACCGCCGGGGAACCTCACGGGCGCGTTGTCGTACGCGGGCAGCTACTGTAGCTGTCCGTTTACGGCAAATGACGGTCATTAATTGGCTAATGATTGGGTTAGCAATTAAGTGCTGTCTTAGCCGTAGTAATGGGTCTATTACGCGGGCCCACGCACGTAAAACGGGGCATTAAGTTTACACCGCAGCGATGCGGCGAGGTGGGACCAACGGCGTAAGTGCGTGCACCATGCGGCGTGTGCGTGGACCTAGTCCGTGGACCCGGTCTCGGCGATGGGACCCACAGTCGAAGCAGCGTTCAAATCAGATGTTAAATAGAATAAGGCACTATTTCTGGGCCCGCTGGTCAGTGACCGTGGCTAGCTGAGCCTCGGTGAGAAAAGTAGCAAATGGATTATAAAATCCACAAATCATTTACTTGCATACTGAAAAATATGTATAAATTCTAAAATGCATAACTAAATCATTTTAACTCCAAACTGGGTGAAACCACTTCTGATATTTTTCATATTAAATGAACTTTGTACCAAGATTGGTTTCAACCTTGTCTCTGTAGCAGAGAGCTTTATTTGGAGATTAATCCATTAAAACCATTATTTTTACAATAAGAAAAGAACTGATAACTTCAAAAGTGCATAGGTAATTATTGGAAACTCCAAAAACAGTAAGACCACTTTTGATAATTTTTATTTTCAGTGAACTTAATTCTAAAAATGGTCTCCACATTACCTCTATCACAGAAACTATATTTGGGAGGATATAATCTTTAACTCTATTATTGTTATACTATAAAAGGCTGATAACTTTGAAAATACATAACTAAATCATAAAAACTCCAAAAAGGACAAACTCAACTGTTTTTAACTTATAATAATATTGCCTAATTATCTATGTAATCCATGCACTCATGACAGTTCTACAAAATTTCACTTCATAATTAAATTACATAATGACTGGCTTATTGAAATCAAATTCAAACCATTATAACTTTCATATACTAAATCAAAATGAAATAATTCTTTCACCAGAAATCATTTAAAATCATGATCTAACTACTGTAGGAAAATCATGCATTTTTGAGCATTTTGGTTTTTGAGTGGTTTTCTCGGTATTTATTTGATGTTATAATTATATAGATCCCGAGCATATTGATATCGACACTTACGCTACCGAGAGTGAGCAGCTACTGTACCAGCAAGGCAAGCATCATTTGAACTTTCTTTTGCATCATATTTGATCCCAGTTTTGGTTAAGATAGTGCAATGATAATTGCTTGCATGTTATTTTGATTATGTCGATATTTTTGTGATGTGTAGTTTAGATATATCCTATGCTTGAGGTTAATCTTGAATTATGCAAACTCCTATATTCTTAAGATAGGATGTGTGAATTATGGGTTATAGAATTGCTTAGCCATGCAAGTCTAGACACGGTAGTTCGATCGTCGGGAATAACCCGGCGGTTTTGGGATACACACAACTCTTACTTTATGTTTTTACTTCAGATCTTTGTAGCTGTTTTATGAGTTAAACTTTGTCATTTTTAAATGAGATTTGGTCCGGACAAGTGTTGGTTAGTGATGGTGCTTTGTGCACGAGCATTGGGTAAGTGGAAGGACTTGTCTGGACAATTGAGGACCGAACTTTGGGTACCTACTGTTCAAGCAACACTTGTCTTTGCCACACGCGGGTTGGGAGCCGTATGGTTAAGTAGGGGAGGGTTTTATTGTGTTAAGTCCTTGGTGGTGTAAGGGCATAGCGGCCGTGAAATCCTATGTTCTTTGAGGAGCCGATGTAATCCTTTATAGTGTGCAAGGGAGCACCAATTCTTTTGTTTTGATTTCATCGATATTTCCAATATAAGCTGGTGAGCCCCTAGCAAGTGCTATCGGACGCTTGTACTAGGCAAGGAACCGTCTCACAAGGGGACTTAGCTCAATAGGTCTTTCTTCTTTGAAAATGATCGTATCTTGATTTACCCGCCGACATACCATAGGAAGTGTGCTATTTCGGAGGCCTCTCGGAGGCTTACGGGCTAATCAAGTCGTGTGGGTAAGTAGTACACCCTGCAGGTATTAACCTATTCGAATAGCCGTGTCCACGGTTATGGACGACCGCTTGAAATTTGTGGCTGCTTATTGTTAGACTTTTAATTATAATTGTGGTTGAACTTGGTATTCGTCATGAACGGGATGTTCATGTGTTTGGTACATCAAAGTGGGCTGCCACTTTGGTCTTTGTATGATTCAATTGTTTATTACTAAAATGCTTTACTACATGTTTTACTTCTACTTCAAATCTGATTTTAAATGGGCACATGAAAAACTAGTATGTGTAGGATGTTAACTGTTGCGTCTTTTTCGCAAAACTAAACCAATATGAGCCATCCTTTGAATGACCCTTATGCATAACTATTTTTATTTGTGTAAGACTTGCGAGTACACTTGTACTCAGCCAGATGTTTGCTGGCCTTTTTAGGTGAGGAACATTATGAGTATGACGATCTCGCTAGTGTTGATTTGGGTGACACTAATGAGTAGTGTGCTACCATTTAACCCCGATCGGTTGTCGATGGGTGATGGGCATACCACCTTTGGTCTTTTGCTTTATCTATTTACTTCATTGCTACTTGATACTTTACTTGAATTTGGCGGTCATTTGTTTGTAATAAGTCAGACCTTAACTATTATGCAAGTATGTCGTTTTATCTCTTGTTGTATGTGTTGTATGGATGTAATCAACGTTGATGAGGGTATGAGTATATTGGTCGTTGATCTTGGGAGCCAATATAAATCATACCCGTTGTTGATGAATTCCCATTTAACTCACTAAGTGTAGTGCTTCGGATCGAAAGAGAATCGACAATCATGTAGCGCCCGCAAAGGAGCAGCGCGCATGATCGTTGAGGCTCTAGTATTCGGCTAAGCCTCTCACTTGGATAGAGTTAAATTGGAATTCATTTACCGGAGGCCCGTGATTATGTCCCTAAGACCTTGTCTAATCTCGGTCTTATGGAGATAATTACCGGGGTCCCCACAGCGTTGGTATCAGAGCCATACTGACTGTAGGATAGAGGTAGCACTGGCGTTAGAATTAGTAAGCCCTCTGGAGTCAAAATATTTTGAAATTATCAAATTACTTTCAGAAAGTTTAAGTTAAGAATATCTTTTATTCCTTATCCATCTTAGTATCTTTTCTCTCCTGATCCTGTTTTGGTTTATGAAACTAACTTACCTTACCTTCTTGCCTTTAGATGAACCCTCAGTACCTTGTCCGGGAAACTCAAGCTGAAGGAGTGGATGGATACCCGGCGTTGCTACGAGACATGATGTGGAGGGCGAACTTCACATATCAGCCCACTTATTCCATCTACCGCCGTGATCGAGGACCAGGAATGGAGGAATTTATGGCAGTGATAGATATCGTTGCTAGACAAGTCACGGGGAGCATACCTTACCGCTTCGGTAGCGCGGTATACGAGGCCATGGCGTTACAAGAAGTGTCTTTGGTGGCCATGAGTCGTCTTCGCTACGACTGTGAGGTAGCCCGGCCCCATATGATCACTTTCCGATGCGCGCGCGCGCTAGGGGCGTGAACTCGTTTGCTAGCATCCGGTTTGGGAGGACCCCAAGTCGTGCGATTGGCGAGATTGGTTCACGTAATGGACCAAATGCATCGCTGCATAATGCATGAGTTATGGAGACGCGTTGTCGTCTCATTATAGCTCAGAGCATTTGCAGCTTATGCATGACATGAGGCTAATTAAATGCGGATGTGCTATATGGCGCTAATGAGGTTTCACCGTACATTCTGCGCCTTCGGACTATCGTCTTCTGAAGTAGGAGTCCATATCACCGCGAGGATCCCCTTACGCCTCACCAACCCGGAGACCCGAAGACACAGATCCCTCGGATACCACCTGCTCGATGACTTTCCGGTGAACTTTGACCGGAATAATATCTAGGCTGTTAGGGCAGGGAGCTCTATGTTTGAGCTTGTATCCTTAGGTTTATGTAATAGGGTAGTAGATGACGAACTGTTATGTTTTATTTGAAAACACTACTATTTCAATTGTAATCTTAAGCCTGCAGGCGCTTATGTACGGAGTGTATCGATTTGGTTTATGTTGCCTAATGTTTGGTGTTCTATTCGATGTTGCAATTTTCTTGCTTTGAAATATTGATTGTGCATGTATGGCCAAGTAATGGCTTTTGTCTTATTTACTAACCATCCTTGTCCAATACGGGATGACGGGACCGACTCACGCGATCGGGGCCTCTGCGCGCGAGGCTCCCCATCCCCATCTAGGGCACCCCGTCTAGCACCCTTGAGCGATTTCTACGATCAGGGACAGTCATCCCAGCAGCCGTCTGAGCATGGCGAGCCCTCTCAGCCGCCGTCCCAGCAGGGTGGACCGCCTGAGGAGGTGCTCCCTCCGCCGCCATCCATGGTCGAGTTTATGATGATGATTGAGCGCAACCGGATGGATCAGACCCGGATGCTTGAGGCGATCGTACGTAACACCGCCCAGCTCCCGTTCGGCAGAGGAGCTGCCCCACATCGAGCGTCCGGAGGTCTCGCTGAGTTTCAGCGGACCAACCCTCCGACGTTTGCGGGCGGCAAGGACCCGATGGAGGCAGAGGACTGGCTGCACAACATAGAGAAGAAGCGAACATTGCGCGATGTCGGAGTTGAGAGAGTCTTGTTTGCCAGCTATCGGTTGGCGAGTGCGGCAGCGTGGTGGGATAGTTATTCGCCATGCAGCTCACGTCACGCCCCGACTTGGGACGAATTCGAGGGCAGCGCCCGAGAGGCCCATATCTGGAGAAGTCTTTGCTTATCAAGCAGCGGTTCTCGCCTTGAGGCGAGGACGGAGGGCGCCATCGAGTACTGCATGATTTCAACTACTTGGCGGTATGCTCGGACGGCGTCTCGACAGACGCTGCGTCGCGAAGCGAGTTCTTCCATGGACTATCGAGGAGTTGCGGCTTGTTTTAGCCGCACATGATTTGAGTTTCCGGATCCGGTCAACAAAGCGATCGTGGTGGACCATGAGAGCATGACGGTGGATGAGTCGAGGAAGAGGAGGAAGACCTTACAGACGGCCATGGCGAGTGGCGATTTCCTGTGCCACGCCGGGACTACCTCGGGCACCTCGTGCCCGCCTTGGCACCATCGAGGTCTCCGTGGCACCTCCACGACCTTCTCCACCGGCGGCTCAACAAAGACGGCGGGGCCGAGACCACGGTGGCGGGGCATACAAGCCGGCGTTACTTGTTTCCATGTGGCCGTCGGGCCACTATGCTGCAGATGCCTCGCTAGCAGCGAGGATGCCCGGACGTACTCTGCTCAGCACCACCACCCCACTCGGCGAGGCCACCGCCACCACCACGAGTAGCACCTACTCCACCCGGCATGCACGTGGTCGCGTCAACCACGCCTCAAGAGGAGGCGACCGACGCACTGACGTCGTGCTAGGTGCGATGCTTGTTAATTCATGTCTGCATCGTTTTATTTGATTTCGAGCATCTCATTCATTTATTAAAAGCGAGTATGCTGAAATTAACCAATTTAAGATATATACACTACACCCACCTTATCATATTCGGTCCCGTGGTCGGTTTTCTACGCCGATCAAGTCCGTAAGGGCGTAAAAATTGAAATACAAAATGTTAACTTTTCAAGCAAACTTAATAGTGATAAGTTACGTGGGCATTGATGTTATCTTAGGGATGGATTGGTTATCTAAGAATCGGGAAGATTGATTGTGCCCAAATGGTCTATCTCAATGACTAGCGAGGGCGGCATCAGTCGTCTTTGCACCTTTGGTGGGTAGTTCTCACCTATATGCTCTAGAGGCGAGTACTCTCTCGCACTAGAGGAGGTACCAATAGTGAGTGAGTATCCGATGTGTTCCCTGAAGAACTTCTGCATGCCCCCGATCGAGAGGTAGAGTTTGTCATTGAACTTGCACCGTGCATCGCGCCCATCTCAAAAGGCGTGTCGGATGCGCCCAATGAGCTAGCTGAATTGAAAGAACAACTTAAGGAGTTGCAAGATAAGGGTTTCATCAGGCCTAGCTCCTCGCCTTGGGGATGCCCGGCTCTCTTTGTCAAGAAGAAAGACAAGAGTCTACGGATGTGTGTTGACTACCGTCCGTTGAATGAGGTCACCATCAAGAGCAAGTATCCGCTCCCGCGGATCGATGACCTATTTGACCAGCTTAGTGGAGCTCAGGTGTTCTCCAAAATTGACTTGAGGTTAGGCTACCATCAGAATAAAGTTAGAACCGAGGACATTCCGAAGACCGCCTTCTCTACTCATTACGGTTTATGTACGAGTACGGTCATGTCATTTGGTTTGACCAATGCTGACCTATTTCATGAACCTCATGAATTCGGTGTTCATGGAATACTTGGACCAGTTTGTAGTGGTTTTCATTGATGATATCCTTATCTACTCTAAGTCTGATCTTGAGCACGAGCAACATTTGAGACTTGTGTTAGAAAAGCCGCCACCATCATCACCACGCCAAATTCAGCAAATGTGAGTTTTGGCTTCGAGAGGTTAGTTTCTTGGGACGTATCCTATCTAAAGGCGGTGTCGCTGTTGATCCTAGTAAGGTGCAAGATGTCCTTGAGTGGAAGCAACCCAAGAGCGTCACTAACATTCGTAGTCTTCTTGGACTTGCGGGATACTACCGTAGGTTCATCAAGAATTTCTCAAAAATCGCGAAGCCTATGACCCAATTTCTAAAGAAAGAAAAGAAATTTGAGTGGGCAGCAGAATGCGAGCAAAGCTTCCAAACCTTGAAAGGATGCCCATGAAGCTCCGTGCTTGTTTCGCGGACATTCACAAGAGCTTTGATATCTACTGTGATGCATCTCGCCATGGGCTCGGTTGTGTGCTTATGCAAGACGGCCGAGTGGTGGCCTACGCGTCAAGGCAATTGAGGCCCCATGAGACCAATTATCCCACACACGACCTAGAGCTCGCACTGTTGTTCATGCCTTGAAGATTTGGCGACATTACCTCATCGGTGTCGTTGCGAGATCTACACCGACCATAAGAGCCTTAAATATATTTTCACCCAAACCGACCTGAACTTGAGACAAAGAAGATGGCTTGAGTTGATTAAAGATTATGATATGGGACTCCATTATCATCCAGGGAAGGCTAATGTCGTGGCCGATGCATTGAGCAGAAAATCTCAGTAGCTGTTTGTCAGTAACTCCTTTTTCTGCGCAGCTTATGTGCATTGCAAGGCCTACACGGAGATAGTTGAAGAAGGTTCACTTGCAGCCCTCGGTGTGACTTGCACACTTGAGGACCAGATTAGGAAGCCCAAAAAGCGATGCGGAAGTGGCTCAAATTTTAGAACTAATGAAACAAGGCAAGGCTAAATGTTTTAAGCAGGATGCACAAGGTACTCTATGGTTTGGAAACCGTATGGTGGTACCATTTGATCGCCACTTGAGAGAATTGATTCTCAAGGAGGCTCATAACTCAAAATTCTCTATCCACCCCGGGAGTACGAAAATGTATGAAGATTTGAAAAAGAAACTGTGGTGGAGCCGAATGAAGCGGCACGTTGCACAGCATGTGGTCGAGTGGGATCTATGTCAAAGAGTTAAGGCTGAGCATTGGAAGCCAGCTGGTACTCTAGATCCCCTGCCCATTCCCCAGTGGAAATGGGAAGAAGTTGGCATGGATTTTATCACCGGCCTTCCTAGAACCAAAGCTGGATTTGATTCTATATGGGTAATTGTAGACCGTTTGACGAAAGTTGCTCACTTCATTCCTATCAAGACCATCTACCGTGGGGACAAGTTAGCGGAGCTTTACATTGCAAGAATTGTTTGTATCCACGGTGTACCAAAGGTGATAGTTTCCAATAGAGGCCCTCAATTCACATCCTATTTCTGGGAATGCTTACATAAAGCGATGGGGACCAGTCTATCTTTTAGCTCCGCTTATCACCCGCAAACGGATGGACAAACTGAGAGGGTAAACCAAGTTTTAGAATACCTTCTCCGGGCTTGCGTACTGTCCTACAGCGATAGTTGGGAAAAATGTTTACCGTTTGCGGAGTTCTCCTACAACAATAGTTTCCAATCGAGCATTCAAATGTCACCCTTCGAAGCATTATATGGGAGAGCTTGTAGAACGCCCTTGAACTGGTCCGAAGCCGGGGAGAGGCCATTCTATGGCCCAACCTTGGTGGAAGATGCTGAAGAACAAGTTCGTGTCATTCGCGAACGGCTTAGGACGGCTCAATCACGTTAGAAGTCGTATGCCGATCGTCGTCGTCGCGAGTTGAGTTTTGAAGTGGACAATCATGTATATCTTAAAGTCTCTCCTATGAAAGGAGTACGTCGCTTCCAAATCAAAGGTAAATTAGCACCCCGCTATATTGGACCTTTCCGTATTCTAGCTAAGTTGGGATCGGTGGCCTACCGTTGAGTTGCCACCATCACTTTCGAGACGTACATGGCGTCTTCCATGTCTCACAACTCAAGAAATGTCTTGAGTCCCAGCGGAAGCAACCGAGTTGGACAAACTCGACTTGCAACCCGATCTATCTTATCGAGAGAGCCCGACTCGTATCCTTGAGGAAACCGAGCGCAAGACGAGGAATCGTGACATCAAGTTCGTCAAGGTCCAATGGAGCAACCACACGGAAGATGAGGCAACTTGGGAACGTGAAGACCGGATGCGAGTAACATATCTAGAACTCTTCTCTGCATGAAGTGCCTTCGTATCAAGAAAGGAAAGGTAAAACATATTAATGTAAATTATAACATGTCAACTCTATCTTTGAAGGAAATCAAGACAACATAAATTATAACTTCTAATGAAAACTTTCTAATTCTTCTCCACCCAGATCTCGGGTCGAGATCTTTTGTAAGGGGGGAGGTTTGTCACAGCCCCAACTAATTAAATTGGATTAATATGTATTTCACTAACATGCGCTATCAAATTCAAAACATTTCCATAATATATTGTACTTGGAAAATCTAATTTGGGGTGCACCTACACATCAAAATTCAAATTTCAATTCGAATCAGCAATAAAAAGTTGTGGTCATCATCTAAAATCAATTTATTTAAATACTACATTAATTATCAGGAATTAATATAATTTTTCCAAAATTTTTGGGAACAGTTTGAACATAATTAAAATTCAAACAACCTTCATAGACACACAACATGTTTGAATTTAAATATCACAAATTATATTATTAACAGTGGGGTTTCATAATTTTTATGGGAACTATATCTTCCCAGGAACCCCCACAATTTATTTCATAATTTTAGGATTTTTATTTCTATTTTTAAGCACTGGTCAAAGTAGAAATCTGATTCTTTAATCTCAGTCAACTCTAAACCTAAACCCTGACCTAGTACTGTTCCTCCGACTCGAGTCCGACTCGGCGAGCCGACTCAGCCCGACCGCCTAACCGCACCGTGACATGCAGCCGTCCGATCCTCGTTCAACGGTCCAGATCTCATCACCCTGTTGACCTGTCCGAACCCCTCTCTGATCTCCTCCGTCCGTTCGCAATCCAACGGTCGATCTAAAATCACTTAAACCCCACCTCGCCGTGATCGACGCTGCGGGACTCTGCATTTGTCGAGTCGTCCCCTACCTCCCGTTGCGGGCGCAGAAAGCTAGCGCCACGCGCTCGCGCTGCTCCGACAGGCACAGTGACGGCGATGCTCACGCCGTCCGTCCACCGCCCCATTTGACCACTCCTGGAGCCTCCCCGTCTCACACCGCCTCCACTCCGTCTTCTTCCCGGGCATAACACCCCTTGGCACCCCCTCATTTCCCCTCACTTCTCCTCGGTTGACAGAGGGGAGGGAAGCCAGCTTGAGCTCGTCGCTTGGGTAAGCTTCCACCAGGTGTTTTCCCTCTCTTCTATCTTCTATACCTTTTCCATTTTTGCTTATGCAAGCTCCTCTCTTTGCTTGTAGCTTCTGGTTCATCCTCGTGCTCCAGCTCACAGCCAGAGCACGCCCCCGAGGACACCTTCGCGCCTTCTTCGTGTCCAAGAGGTATTGACCTAAGATTTGCGCGTCACCTTGTGCCCTTTTGCTTGTTTAGACTTTCCCCTCAATCAATTTCTTGAATGCACGACAGGATCTTGCTGAATCAAAGATTGAACCATTTTCGGCCTAAGGACACTGTTCATCTCCTACTTCGTTTGGTGAGGCCTCTTGTCGATTCTTCGCTCTCAAAGATCCACATAGGATCCTTGTCGACCCAATCACTCATTTTGCTCCATCCGGCTCGAGTATCCATTTCCTCGCGGCCGTCGCCGCTACTTCTTCTCCGGCACGACGCAGCCCCACCGGCTCGAGCTTCCCGAGCAATCTTCCTTGCTCGTAGCCTTCTCATAGTCCCTAGGACCTGGCCACTCGCTTGTTTGTCGCCGGAGCTTCTTTTGTCGCTTGCACTTTGTCGTAGCACCGCCGCGCTAGCTCCGGCCAGCCGACGGTGCGCAGACACCCTGCACTCGCCACCACTTCTCAAAGACGCGTAGCACTATTGCGAAGCTATCTCGGGTCTTGGCCGGCTCCGCCGTGGCGCGTAGCGCCGGCGAACCGCCAGGGAACCTCACGGGCGCGTTGTCGTACGCGGGCAGCTACTGTAGCTGTCCGTTTACGGCAAATGACGGTTATTAATTGGCTAATGATTGGGTTAGCAGTTAAGTGCTGTCTTAGCCGTAGTAATGGGTCTATTACACGCGGGCCCCACGCACATAAAATGGGGGCATTAAGTTTACAGCCGCAGTGCCTGACAGGTGGGACCAACGGCGTAAGTGCCGTGCACCATGCGCGTGTGTGCGTGGACCTAGTCCCGTGGACCCAGTCTCTGACAGTGGGACCCACAGGTCAGAACGCGTTCAAATCAGATGTTAAATAGAATAAGGCACTATTTCTGGGCCCGCTGGTCAGTGACCGTGGCTAGCTGAGCCTCGGTGAGAAAAGTAGCAAATGGATTATAAAATCCACAAATCATTTACTTGCATACTGAAAAATATGTATAACTTCTAAAATGCATAACTAAATCATTTTAACTCCAAACTGGGTGAAACCACTTCTGATATTTTTCATATTAAATGAACTTTGTATCAAGATTGGTTTCAACCTTGTCTCTATAGCAGAGAGCTTTATTTGGAGATTAATCCATTAAAACCATTATTTTTACAATAAGAAAAGGATTGATAACTTCAAAAGTGCATAGGTAATTATTGGAAACTCCAAAAATAGTGAGACCACTTTTGATAATTTTCATTTTCAGTGAACTTAATTCTAAAAATGGTCTCCACATTACCTCTGTCACAGAAACTATATTTGGGAGGATATAATCTTTAGCTCTATTATTGTTATACTATAAAAGGCTGATAACTTTGAAAATACATAACTAAATCATAAAAACTCCAAAAAGGACAAACTCAACTGTTTTTAACTTATAATAATATTGCCTAATTATCTATGTAATCCATGCACTCATACAGTTCTACAAAATTTCACTTCATAATTAAATTACATAATGATGGCTTATTGAAATCAAATTCAAACCATTATAACTTTCATATACTAAATCAAAATGAAATAATTCTTTCACCAGAAGTCATTTAAAATCATGATCTAACTACTGTAGGAAAATCATGCATTTTTCAGCATTTTAGTTTTTGAGTTGTTTTCTCAGTATTTATTTGATGTTATAATTATATAGATCCGAGCATATTGATATCGACACTTACGCTACGAGAGTGAGCAGCTACTGTACCAGCAAGGCAAGCATCATTTGAACTTTCTTTTGCATCATATTTGATCCCGTTTTGGTTAAGATAGTGCAATGATAATTGCTTGCATGCTATTTTGATTATGTCGATATTTTTGTGATGTGTAGTTTAGATATGTCCTATGCTTGAGGTTAATCTTGAATTATGCCAACTCCTATATGCTTAAGATAGGATGTGTGAATTATAGGTTATAGAATTGCTTAGCCATGCAAGTCTAGACACGGTAGTTCGATCGTCGGAATAACCCGCGGTTTTGGGATACACACAACTCTTACTTTATGTTTTTACTTCAGATCTTTGTAGCTGTTTTATGAGTTAAACTTTGTCATTTTTAAATGAGATTTGGTCGGACAAGTGTTGGTTAGTGATGGTGCTTTGTGCACGAGCATTGGGTAAGTGGAAGGACTTGTCCGACAATTGAGGACCGAACTTTGGGTACCTCTCGTTCAAGCAACACTCGTCTTTGCGACACGTGGGTTGGGAGCCGTATGGTTAAGTAGGGGAGGGTTTTATTGTGTTATGTCCTTGGTGGTGTAAGGGCATAGCGACCGTGAAATCCTATGTTCTTTGAGGAGCCGATGTAATCCTTTATAGTGTGCAAGGGAGCACCAATTCTTTTGTTTTGATTTCATCGGTATTTCCAATATAACTTGTGAGCCCTCTAGCAAGTGCTATCGGATGCTTGTACTAGGCAAGGAACCATCTCACAAGGGGCACTTAGCTCAATAGGGCTTTCTTCTTGAAAATGATCGTATCTTGATTTACAGCCGCATACCATAGGAAGTGTGCTATTTGAGAGGCCTCCGGAGGCTTACGGGCTAATCAAGTCGTGTGGGTAAAGTAGTACACCGCAGGTATTAACCTATTCGAATAGCCGTGTCCACGTTTATGGACGACCGCTTGAAATTTGTGGCTGCTTATTGTTAGACTTTTAATTATAATTGTGGTTGAACTTGGTATTCGTCATGAACGGGATGTTCATGTGTTTAGTACATCAAAGTGGGCTGGCACTTTGGTCTTTGTATGATTCAATTGTTTATTACTAAAATGCTTTACTACATGTTTTACTTCTACTTCAAATCTGATTTTAAATGGGCACATGAAAAACTAGTATGTGTAGGATGTTAATCATTGCGTCTTTTCGCAAAACTAATCCAATATGAGTCATCCTTTGAATGACCCTTATGCATAACTATTTTTATTTGTGTAAGACTTGCGAGTACACTTGTACTCAGCCAGATGTTTGCTGGCCTTTTCAGGTGAGGAAGATTATGAGTATGACGATCTCGCTAGTGTTGATTTGGGTGACACTAATGAGTAGTGTGCTACCATTTAACCCCATCGCTGTCGATGGGTGATGGGCATACCACTTTGGTCTTTTGCTTTATCTATTTACTTCATTTTTGCTACTTGATACTTTACTTGAATTTGGCCGGTGTTGCCGCTTGTAATAAGTTGTAGACCTTAACTATTATGCAGTATGTCGTTTTAATCTCTTGTTGTATGCATTGTATGGATGTAATCAACGTTGATGAGGGTATGAGTATATTGGTCGTTGATCTTGGGAGCCAATATAAGTCATACCCGTTGTTGATGAATTCCCATTTAACTCACTAAGTGTAGTGCTTGGATCGAAGAGAATCGACAATCATGTAGCGCCCGCAGGAGCAACGCATGATCATTGAGGCTCTAGTATTCGGCTAAGCCTCTCACTTGGATAGAGTTAAATTGGAATTCATTTACCGGAGGCCCGTGATTATGTCCCTAAGACCTTGTCTAATCTCGGTCTTATGGAGATAATTACCGGGGTCCCCACAGCGTTGGTATCAGAACCATACTGACTGTAGGATAGAGGTAGCACTGGCGTTAGAATTAGTAAGCCCTCTGGAGTCAAAATATTTTGAAATTATCAAATTACTTTCAAAAAGTTTAAGTTAAGAATATCTTTTATTCCTTATCTATCTTAGTATCTTTTCTCTCGATCTGTTTTGGTTTATGAAACTAACTTACCTTACCTTCTTGCCTTTAGATGAACCCTCGCACCTTGTCCAGAAACTCAAGTGAAGGAGTGGATGGATACCCGCGTTGCACGAGACATGATGTGGAGGGCGAACTTCACATATCAGCCCACTTATTCCATCTACCGTGATCGAGGACCAGAATGGAGGAATTTATGGCGATGATAGATATCGTTGCTAGACAAGTCACGGGAGCATACCTTACCGCTTCAGCGCGCGGTACTTCGAGGCCATGGCGTTACAAGAAGTGTCTTTGGTGGCCATGAGTCGTCTTCGCTCGACCGGACGAGGTAGCCCACCCCATATGATCACTTTTCCGATGCGCGCACGCAGCGCTAGGACGTGAACTTCGCTTGCTTAGATCCGTTTGGGAGGACCCCAAGTCGAGCGATTGGCGAGATTGGTTCACGTAATGGACCAAATGCATCGTTGCATAATGCATGAGTTATGGGAGACGCGTCGTCGTCTCATTATAGCTCAGGAGCATTTGCATCTTATGCATGACATGAGGCTAATTCGTCCGGATGTGCTATATGGCGCTAATGAGGTTTCACCGTACATTTCTGCGCCTCCGGACTATCGTCTTCCTGAAGTAGGAGGCCATATCACCGGCGTAGGATCCCCCTTACGCCTCACCACCGGCATGGTGGTTCGGAAGCTACAAGCCAACGCATGAGCCGAGATTAGCCAAAATGGGCACGGTGATGAACAGAGAGGAGATGGGGATCACCCGGTCGAAGCTTACCAGAGAGACGAGCGGAGGAGAGCTCCTCTTTCCTCAGACCCGAGAGGAAAGATAGGGAGGAATGAGGCGCTCTGAGGGGTAATAAGCTCGTGCATTGACGGCATCGGAGGCGACGTGAAGTGGAGCGTCTCCAGGAATGGTCGCATGCGGCGGTGGCTAACGGAGGTGACGGGCTCCACGGTGGAGCGGTAGCGCCGCGTCGCGTGGCTCGCAGCGCCTGAGCACGCGCCTGCCCAAGGTTAGAGACGACCCTGTCGTGTGGGCCTGAGCTGGCAGCGGCACAAGGTGGCGCGGCTCGGTGCAACACGGGGATTAAATCGGGACCGTTGGATAACGAACGGACGAACCAGATTAGAGAGGGGTTCGGACAGGTCAACAGGGTGATGAAATCTGGACCGTTGAACGAGGATCGGACGGCTGCATGCGACGGTACACTTAGGCGGTTAGGCTGAGTCCGGTCGCCGAGTCGGACTCGAGTCCGAGGAACAGTGCTAGCCGATTAGGGTTGAGTTTGACTGAGAATTAAATTTTGTTTACTACTTTGACCAAGGCTTAGAAATAGAAATAAATTTCATAAAATCCTCAAATAATTTGTGGGGGTTCCTGGGATGATATAGTTCCCATAAAAATTATGAAACCCTACTGTTCATAATATATTTTGTAATATTTAAGTTCAAACTTAATGTATGTCTTTTAAGTTGGTTTGAATTTTCATAAGGTTCAACCTAGTTCCAAAAATTCTGGAAAAATTATATTTATTCATGAGAATTAATGTAGTATTTGATTAAATTGGTTTCAGATGATGATCACAACTTTTTATCACTGATTCGAATTGAAATGTGAATTTTGATGTGTATGTTCACCCCAAATTAGATTTTCCATGTACAATATATTATGGAAATGTTTTGAAATCAATAATGCATGCTAATGAAATACATATTAATCCATTTTAATTATTGGGACTGTGACAGCACTCCTCCTCAAGACCCTAACCTGGTGGTGGGGTTCAAAACCCACTTACTAACCACCCACTCAACTAACTTACAACACCAATTTAGGCATACCCAAAACCTGTTAACAAAACTAGGCATAACTCTCATACGAACTTTGAATCATGCATTCTTGGATGTGTTGGAAAGCTATCATCATGCCCCCACACCATCCAAACCTTCTCACAGATGGATTCCACCTTCATAGTGGCTTTCTTCTCCTCGAAGATATCGTCCATCTTTTGGAAACCTCCACTTGACCTTGACTCGATCAAGATTTCTCCTCCAATGCTCATCATGCGTCTTCACCATGAATGCACACATGTACAAGTGCTTACTGACCCAACTAGCAAGTCTCTCTAGCTCTGGAGACTACCAGAACACCACCGCACTTGCACCGGTTCTAGTCACTAGCGCACCACCTTGCCCTATGGCAGCACTCGACTTCCTTGACTATTCTATGCCTCAGCTCCTCTCTTTGCTTAGTCTCGGTCCACCTCGTGGTTGCTCGTCATCTCCATCACCAGTTCCTTGTCTTCACGACTTGTAACCACCCCATTAGTCTCGGCCATCTACCAGCGGCACATTGACCGTTCTGGACCTAAGCTCTCCTAGCTTAGTCCTAATCCCTTGATCATACTAGACCTGAGCTCTCCTAGCTTAGCCCCAATCCTATCCGCCTCACCATGACGTAGCTAGATCCGAAGTCCTACAACCATGACCAACAAGCAAACCCATCATGTAGCACCACGCAAAACACATAACCATCAATTGACATAATTGATGAGCAAATGATGCATACCTTCATGCTTCACTCCCGGAAGCATCACCACGCCATAATGCCATCTCATGGCTCACGATGCAGCACGTGCATCTCACACATCTCATCTTAAGCATCACCATGTCCATCAACTTAAAACCACCATGGTTAGCGCAACAATGTCTCACATAGCCTCAGCATGTGTTTCACAACATGTATGGAAAGGCCCAAAGCTATCAAGCCATCAATGCTTGCCAATTCACCATCTTTACTCCATATCCACCTACGTGCACCATAAGACAAGCATAACATTTAACAACATAATCTCATCATAAACAACTAATCATTAGCCCAAAAACATCATCAATAGACTCATCTCAAAGTCCTCTATTGATGCGGCCAACCCTACTATTTCTGTTTATGAAATTAATTCTTGTGTGCAACTGGATATCATCAGTGTGCACACGCATAGCTCGGAGAAACAAGGTGGTGTTGGGCCTGTGGTGCGTGCGTGAGAGCATGCTGGTGCACATGAGGAAGGGTCCGACCAGGCTGCACATGAGGAAACGGCGGAGCATGGAAATCAGTATGCAGGCATGGTGCAAAGGGTTGTGTGCGTACATAGCAACACATGTGCACATGCACGTATGCATTCAGGAAAGGAGTATTGGATGCATGGAAACTAGTTGGTTGATGCCGCCCGTGAAATAATGAGTACGTGTGACGTGCTGGTGCTTGGAATAGGAAAGAAATCACCTTGCTTATTTTGTGCAGATCACGTACTTGATAAATTAGTGTCTGAAGAGAAGTTTTTCTTTGGTACCTATCTAGAAGATAAATCAAGGGAAAAGCAAGGAGATAGAAGTCAAATTCAGTGGGATGAATCATAGGAAATCAGGATAATCAAGAATTGTAGTTACGGCTGGTTTCTTGCTGCGTGCATCTACAAGATTTTATGTTCTCCACACCGCTTTATTTCTCTACGAGCTATGGGGTAGGGCCCACCTATAGCCGTGACAGCCAACAAACCGATTGGTTTTAGTGGGTCCTTCACAAAATCAATCCAAGGTCTTTGTTTGTCACGTACGTTAGTTTGGGTAGAATAATTATCTGGTTTTCCGAGTTGTAAAAGGAAACATACATGTTTTAGTTTTGCATTAGGACTTCTAGTCGAGTACATCCTTTTGTATGTGCATGTGTGCCGGCTATAAAAGCCAAAGGCCTTTGGACATGTAGGGGAGAGTTGAGTTATGAATTAAAACGCGTGTGCGTGTTGGCCTTTAGCCATTAGGGTTCATCCCTGTTCTATGTGTGTTCTTGTGAATTCCAATCTAGGATTTCATCTTGGCATGAGGGTTCCTACTGTGGTGTGTAGGTATTTGCTCGCTGGATCTTGAGGTCCCCTTGTCGTAGGTCGTGCATTGTGGTACGCACGGTTGTGGGCATTATCTATCCTAGTGCGAATTGCATCGTGTAATTTGTGCTCTACATATTTGTTCGAGAAATACCATCATGAAAGATTGGGCAAACCCCAAGGCCACCAGATCGATCGAACACCCTAAAACGACTCAAAACTCAAAAATGCATTGTGCTAACTGACCCAATGGTCCAACTGACCCAGATCATCCGACGCAAACAAACATGAAAATACACCTTCTCTGTACAATTGGTCCAACCCAATGGTCCATCTGACCGGATGATCCGACCTAGTTGGACTCCACAAAAGCAAACTCCAAATCCATTCAACCAAGATGGCAATTACTCATCACCATAACTTGTGGAACACATGGCTACCATCACATGGTCTGTCACCAAGCATTACTAGGTAATGAGTAGTGTAGATCCAAATAATGGTGGATCTTGGTAGGGTAGTCTCTTGTCATGTGTCACTCATTTGAAGTTAGAAGATATATGCGGAGTGGTGCGAGCTTGGTGATTGGTGGTGGTGCAAAAGGATGAGTTGAATATCAAAAAAAAAAAAAAAATCACCAATGTGGGTCTATAGGCAAGAGATTATGTTTAACAATTTTTGGGAGGTGTCTTAATTGTTTTGTCAAAAAGTGGATATTTAAATACAAAATGAGGGTCTCATTTGAACCCATTTACGTGCGCATTCATAATCCACCTTTTCACCAATAATGTTTGTTGCCTGTGCACAGGGGTAGAGATAAGGCGAGGCTGGCAGGGGCCTGGCCCCCTCTCATGATTTTTTACTACCTTTCATTAGCATGTAGGAGCATTGGAACTTTACTAGGACTAAAGCCTTACCAAATTCAATTTATATGATTAAGTAACAATTAGGATGAAACTCAAAAGTCTAGGAGTTAATTTGTGGCACATGAACTCATCTTATATAGCATCTAGATTCTACCTTATTCCCAAATTTTTAAACTAGTATTGAGTCTAATTGTACCATACAAGTGCATGATATTTCATCTCCCTACGTGTTTAGAGCTTGATCAAGTGTTTTTTCCTCGTATTTGGCTTTTATCACACCTTCCGTGGCTCGATGAAGTGTGCATGTGCACCAAACTCCAACAAGCTTAAGTTATCATCCATCATGGTCATTATTTGTTTTCTAGTGCTTTTTATATATAAAATTTTTTCTCCTAAGAAAACTTCTATTTTTATAAGGGAAATTGCGGATTTGCCACTCCTAAGCACCTTGATTTAGCATTTGCTACCTTTAAGTTTCTTCTTAATTGGATTTTGATGCAAAATAAAAACAAAAATACTGGAATACACCCGAGATGTCAAATCACAGGTATTTGGTGCTTAGGAGTGGTAAATTATCAAGAAGAAAATTAAAGGTGGCAAATCCTAAATCAAGGAGCTTACAAGTGACAAATCCTCAATTTTTCCTTTCGTAAGTAGCTTAAATTGGACGATAACAAATTCATGTCGTTCCTTGAGCTATCCCCATATGGTCAATATTGATAAATTCATTTTCATAATCTTCATAACTTTAGTTTTTCTTTCTCTATTGTTCATGTACCTGTCTCCCCCACTTCAATTTACCCAAGTATAAGCAATTGAGACAACTCCTAAAATTTGCATATGCATGCAAGCAGCTGTTTCTTTTCTAGTAGTATCTTTTAGGCATGGCCTGTAACTATTTGGAGAACAAGTATCAGGGTCAAACTACTTTCCTGATGCTTAATTAGTATAGGCTGGCCAGGAATGTTGTCTTACTAATTATTAGTAGACATTGGAGATGTGTTAATCAGTATGACTAGCATCAAGAGACAAATTACCATGAAAATGACAGCGATCTCCTACTACACCGTGTTCTTTTTCAATCAACCTTCTTTCATCTTTATTTTCTTTCTAGCCGACAAGTGGAAGCAAAGTCATCCAATGGATGGTTCATTTTGTCCTTATGTGTGTTATTTAGTTCATCACTTCATTAATTACCTGAGGGACAAGTGTGACTCCTATCCACAATGTCTTAATTTTGAAGTGGTATCCAATCATGATTCATAATAACCAGCCTATAATCTTTATCCCCTTGCCACTAAAAAAAGATTACTGCTAACATTTGGGAGCGTGTTGATAGGACGATAATTTTTTTGAAATGAATAGACAGGAGAGCTGCCTATTATATTAATAAAGAAGAAGAAAAATAGAGAAACAGTCACCGATACTGCCCCTTGCAGCAGTAGATGTCGCCATTCAACATGAGGTAGGCACTGGTGCAGCCCCTGGCACGCGCTCCGAGAGGCACTTCGTTGCGATGTTAATAGTGCAGCTCGTCCCGTGGCCCCTACTACACTCGATGCCGCCGTTGGTCAACTGGAAGCTCACAAGCACGTTGAACCTGTCAATGATGGATAAATCAAAGAAGTTGGTGCTGCTGCCCTGATGGCCGAGGGTGTACTCGGCTAGCGTTGTCAGCGGCTGCCCAGAGATGGCGCAGTGAGAACACCACTGTAGTTGCCCATGATGCAGCGCTCGCAGCCGTCGAAGGTGCAGCCCGTGCGCGGCCACCAGCAGCCACGTTGAGGTTGCAGATCTAGAGAGAGAGGGAGTCGAGGACGATAGGGGTGCTCTAAATCTGCTGGGGTCTTGGTCCACAGTGAGGAAATCTTGTGGAGATGAGGAGGAGACGAGGCGAAGGAGTTGAGCTAGGAGAGGAAAGGCCAGGAAGGGAGACGAGATCCTTGGTCCTCGGCGGCAGCGATGAGGGGGGAGGGGCAGCGGTCGGGGGCCTCTCACGCGGTAACTGGGGGTCACCTCCTGAGTCGCCCGAGAGCGGCTCAGGAGACACGATATTTCTCTTTGTGTAATCGTAAGATAGGACAACAATAAGCTAACCAGCGAGTAGAGTAGGAAACACCCTAGCTAAAAAAGGAAAATGCTTCACGTACGATGACAGTATGATGGTAGGCATACTATGCTTGTACTATGAACATTGTGTTGGAGATATGCCCTAGAGGCAATCATATTGATGATGATATTTCGTTGTATCCATGATTTAATAAATGTTCCTTGAATATTACCTTTGTGTTGATTAACAAGTATGTGACTTGTTTGTGAAACTCTTTACTTGTATGGTTATTCTAAAGTTGTCCCTAGTCGGAGTTCATGTGAGGACACACGTGAATGATGGATTAGCACATGTATCGGTTGATGACCATGTTTCACAGGTCATAGACATGGAGATGTCAAACCAATAATGTGGACACATGTTTAGAACATGGGGTTGGACCGACCCAACATGAGACATAGCAATTATACTTATGGTTCTCTCTACACAATGTGTACGCCTTGTCCTTAGACCTGAGATTGTCGCATGTACTTGAGATGTGAATGAACCTACTTAGGGGCTATCAAACGCTGCTCCGTAACTAGGTAGTTATAAAGGTAGCTTTCGGGTTTGTCATGAAGCATGCTGCGAGGCATGGTCAGTCGAGATGGGATTTGCCCCTCTCTACCTGAGAGAGATATCTCTGGGCCCCTCGAGTGATCGGATCCAGAAATGCATGGCCATGCTACTTAAGGTTAAGAGTTAACCTAGTAAGGGATTCCGGATCACAGGATCGAGAAAGAGTGGTCAGCTTGGAGCTCGACCGAATATCGTGAGGCAAAGGGATTGGCATGTACATAACGTTGTGATGGTTCGTCCGATATGATCTTTACGTGTGTTTAGGAGTTGGCACGTCTTGCTAGAGGCCGCTACCAACTATTGACCAAGTATGTGTACTTGCGTCATGTCTAAACATACGTGAACCTATAGGGTCACACACTTAAGGGGCTGAAGCCTAATTCGGATTGGATCCGAATTAGACTGGGCATTGAGTCCTAATGGGCCTCTATTCGTAGAAGCCCATTATAAGGACGTCTATAAAAGGAGGGTAGGGCGCACTGGTTGAGGGATGAGTTTTTCGTGACATCCTCAAACCCCGCCACCACCCTCCCACGCCCTAGTCGCCGCGCGATCTAGTAGTCCGCGCGTCGTCGCTCCCCGCACGTGTGGATACCTTTGAAGGCGCCAGACCGTAGCGCCGACGAACCGCAAGAGAGGGACTGTACGTGGGACGCCACAACGAGGACGAGGAAGTAGTACGACTACTCTGCCCCAACGTGCTGCATCAACTTAGTACGACTACACTGCCCCGACGTGCCGCAACAACTTCTGCACCTGCGCGTCAAGTGGTAAGACCGTGATCTATAACTGCAGTGATCTTGGTTTACGGGTAGAATTTTTTTTTTAATTTGCGCTAGTGTAGCCTACCCGTAGCCCTACACATTGTTCACTACACTCTCTCAATTATTTCTTCTGTTGCCCTATGCCCTACCTAACCTCCCATTCTTTTTTCTGTGTGCAACTTCGGGTTTGGATTTGAATGAGGAGTAGGCAAATGCGTCTACACTTCTCTTGCGTGGGGCGAGATGATGGTTAGCTCACATCGTACTACTATTGTACTGAAGAACTATCAGCCAAACAGAAGAAGACTCACACTTGACAGAGCCTAGATGGCAGTGTTTTCTGGTTTTTCTTCTTTCCTCTATTGCTTCCTTCAAACTGATTACAATAGATGCCTTTTTATTTAGTACAGTTTACTACTCGTATTCGATAAAGACTCTACGTATCTGGAAGGGATTCCAAACCAACTCTAGTATCCATAACGAATACTTCCTAAATATGAAACACAAACTCTCTCAAAAATCTAAATATACCATATACACAAAGATTACCTAACAAATCACTCTCTAATCTTTGTGCACTTACTTGATCTCGACTATGCCAATCTTTGCACGTAGTTCCTGGAACTTGACGCGCCAAGTGCCTTAGTCAAGATGTACACAAGCTGTTCTCCAGTGCTAATGTACTCCACCTCAATTTTGTCATTTTTGACGCACTCCCGAAGGAAATGACACCGGGTGTCGATGTGCTTGCTTTGGTCATGAAAGACCATATTCTTGCTGAGGGAGATAGCGGACTTATTGTCCACCTTGAGCACGATGCTATTGGCTTCTTCGTTCTTCCGCTCACCAAGTAGGCGGGCAAGTCAAATACCTTGACACGCCACCATCATCGCAACAATATACTTGGGCTCACAAGAGGATAATGCTACGACCTTATGTTTTTTAGATTGCTAGCTGGCAAGACTGCTGCCGAAGAAAAACATCACACTGGTGGTTCTCTTGAGGTCGTCGACATCACCAGCCATGTCGCTATTTCTATAGCCAACCAGTCATGATTCCTCTGTCTTCCTTGCATGGCGATAACCATAGTTCGAGTACCAAAGAATGTACGGAGGATGTATTTGACTAATGCCAAGTGCTTGGTGGTTGGTGTTTCCATAAAACGACTCACACAGGGTGTGTATGCACCAAGTACCGTAAATTCCCAATGATGCTCCTGTATGCCATGGCGTCAGTAGGAGGAGCTGAACTCACCTTGCTCAGCTTGAACCTGGCCTCCATCGGAACATGGCATGGATTGCAATCTACCATGCCACTCTTCTAAAAAATCTTCGAAGCGTATGCCGCTTGGTTTAGCGTGATATAGCCATCGGTATGGTGTACTTCTATGCTGAGGTAGAAACTGAGCAAGCCCAAATCACTCATCATGAACAAGCTCTTCATCTCCTCCTTGAAATTGGTAAGCTCCTACGGATCCGCCCTGTGATGATCAAGTCGTCGACATACACTCCCACAAGAAGACGTGACGTACCATTGCCACGCATGTACATAGCGTGTTCTGACTCACTCCGGTGAAACCCAAATGACAATAGACAGTTGTCGACCTTAGCATTCTATGCTCTTGGCGCTCGTCGCAAACCGTACAATGCCTTGCGAAGATTTAGGACCATCTCCTCATGGCCATCAACCACGAAGCCGGGGGGTTGCACGACGTAGACTTTCTCCTTGAGTTTGCCATTAAGGAATGTTGATTTTACATCCATGTGATGCATTGGCCACAACTCATGTGTGGTGAGTGCAATCAAAAGATGCACAGACTCTCGGCAAGCGATTGACGCGAACACCTCGTCAAAGTCAATGCCTTGGCACTACACGTACCCTTTTGCCACGAGCCGTGCTTTGTGCTTAATGATGGCACTGTGCGAGTCCTTCTTGACCTTGTACACCCACTTCAGGCCAATTGGACAGTGACCAATAGGAAGATCGAGAAGTTGCCACGTACCATTCTCATGGATGGAACTCACATCTCCTCAAGCATTGTCCGTGCCAACATTCGTGCTATTCGTGGTCGGTAAAACTGGGTGGGTTCTTCATTGCCACGAGGTGCAACTCATCGACGCCGAGCTCAACCACAGATGTGGTATCATATAAATTCTACAGCGTACGATTCCGCCATGATACACCGTCAGACGGAGGTGTGGCGTTAGGAGGAGGTGACACGAACCCCACCCCAATCGGCGCTGCTGTGACTGTTATAGATGGGCTCACTACTGCTGATGTCAGCGTCACTCCTGTTTATGCCGTTGTCGCTACTGCTGATGGCACCAGTGTATGCAGTCCTATGTTTGGCGCACAACCTGGCATGTCCTATCCTTGTGTGTTGACTTGTTCACCACCTACGATAGGGTAAGAGATGTACTCCACAATGAGCGTCTCACCGGGAGTCGTCCGTGCATGGTCTCTGGCTTCCTAGTCCCAGTTTGCTACCTCATTGAAGACGACGATGTGTGTGATGTGCACGCGCTTGCCGATGGGGTTGTACACCTGGTATGCTTTGGATCTAGGTTCGTAGCCAATGAAGACCATGGGTTTGCTCTAGTCATCGAGCTTCTAGATGTTTGGTCGTACCTCCTTCACGTGCGCGATGCAGCCAAACGTGCAAAAGTATTGCACGCTTGGACGTGTGCCATACCACGCCTCATAGGGCATATTGCCATCGACGCTTTGGGTTTGTGCGTGGTGAAGGATGTAGACGGCTGTTGTGACTGCCTTACCCCAGAACTCCCCTAGTATGTCCTTCGCCTTCAACAGACTACATGCCATTGCGATCACCGTCTGATTCCGTTGTTTGACAACGCTATTCTGTTGCGGTGAATATGGCGCCGTGAGGAGTCACTTGACACCGCGATTTGCACACTATTCACCAAACTCCACGGACATGAACTCGCCGCTGTGATAAGTGCGAAGCACTTGCAGCTTTCGCCTGCATTTCACTTCGACGCCGACTTGGAAGTTCTTGATTGCTACTACCGCCTCGTCCTTTGTCACTAGCAGTGTCAACCACATGTAGCGGCTAAGGTCGTCGACCAGGAGCATGTGAGGACCCCAGTTTATTTGGTTTGTAATGCTTAACCAACCACCTGGTCCTAGCATCACAAATCAGATAAACTGATCCTCGAGATATGTATACTTCCCAGAAAGCAGTATACACATCCCGGTACAAAATTAGACATCAACTCCATTCCACACATAGAGTCCAAACACCACACTTCCAAACGGAAGATAAACAAATAGTAACAATATTACAGACAATGGCCGATCGCCACAAGATACACAAATAACAACAAAAAGACAATGGAAGCAAAGTGCCATAAGATGGCTATAAACAAAGCCAATCGGTGTGCCTTCAACCCACAAGGCATCCGACCGACCGCCAAGCCTAGTCGTCACCCACGGCGGCCTGACTCACGTAGTGAGGACCACGAGGCTCACCTTCTTCCTCTCGCAACAAAAACATTAAGCAAAGCACCGAGTACAAAGATTGTCTTTGTACCCGCAAGACCGACGTGTGAACTAGCGCACTGCTCATATGCTACATGCGAGCTTGTTTAGTGGAGGCCATATGTTTTATTTGCATAAAGCCAATTTTCATTTGCAATAAGGTAATCGGTTTGAAGGCAAGTTTGCAATTCATTTTTAAGATTGGAATAAAAGATAGGATATAAATAACAATAGCGAAAGATAAACAACCTAGAAGTGACTATCCCAATAGTCACCCCAACAATAGCACGAATCCCGCATTCGTACCACCCATCAAGTTTTAATTTAAATGTTGTAGTCTAGTTCTTACGGGCGATCCGAGCGTGTCCATAACCTAGGACGAGGCTATTCGAATAGTTTTAAACCCTGCAGGGGTGTACCAATGTACCCACACTTCAGACCGCCTTTAAGCCAAAGCACACTTCCGAAGGTATGCCGGCACAGCTAAGTCCTACGAGACTGTTTCCAATATTGTGTATCAACCCCGAGCCGCTCGTATGGGTAGAAACACCATACGCTTACATGGTAAAGCCGAAAAGACAACTACCCACTCAGGATAAAGCTTTTCGGACAACTACCATGCTCCCACCTCCATCCCTCCTGCGACCTCCTGCGACCCGGAGCCAATACACGCCAAAGTACTAGGTCAAGAGAGGTCCCATATACTCTAGTGTGGTTAGCACGCAAAATGCTCAGTACGGTGGCGCAAGTAACTCGGTCCTTAATTGACTCGGGCACCTTTCAGTCACACCCAACAGATCACACCAGTCTTACCATTGTGCCCAAGTCTAAACCATTTTTGTTTTCATTTTTAGTTTTGCAGATAAACATAGCAGAAATGCTAAAACATAAAGTTATAGTAAATTTTGTGTGATCAAGGTTACCGACTAAAGTCGATAACCGCCCAGTTCTACCGATAGCTAAGCATGTCTAAGCAAGTTGACCCGAATCTACTAAGTGACAAGAGATCATCCAGCGACTCTAATCACCAGCAAATAACTTAGGCTCAGGTAGTAGAGATCCATATTTTGTCTACAGGATATGCAGCTACGGATTTAACTAACCATTTTAACACAAATTAAGCGATGCATACATACAGCTGAAACAAAATATTAAACTTTAAAATACCGGGATTAATCATGATCAAACCGCTTGCACAGTTGTCGTTGCTCAATATGGTGCGGAGGATCGTCCTCGGGGTTGCCGCAAATATCGAATCCTAACGATTAACAAAACGAATAAGAACGAATAACACCGCAAAACTCAAACATCTATACAAACACCAACATATACACCAAGGCTAGACTATCACAAAGAATGACAAATAATTGCTGCAGAGACCCATCCACTCATTTGCTAGGTTAACCTCAAAATCAAACTTCTAACACGCTTTAAACTTTGGACAGGCTTTGATGGTGATTGTGTGCACATCTATTATTTAATCATCAAGTTAATAAATCAACAAATGACTAGGTTCTCTAACTCAACCATTACAAGTCGATATTACGTAACCTACAAAAGCTATTGACAATCTTGACTAAGCAATTATCCAACTATGAGGTGCTAAACAAAATTCTAATTATGGTTGGCCTTAATAAAATTTCAGTACTAACACACCTAAGCATTACACCAACATATAGGAAGTTTAACAATTACAAAGATGCTATCACTACAAGACCTTACTACATCGGTAACAAAGAGGGAAAGACAATTACAGAGACAAACCACTAGATTCATTAATGACTTCTTTAGATCACTTATGCCAACAAGGGTTTAAAAATCCATAATCACGAACTGACATAATTCCATACCAAACACTATTTCCTAAGGAACTCATCAAGACCTAAATAGCAAGCATGAAACCAATTTTCAGATTACTGACAACAGAAAACGACAACAGGGAAATATACAGAGAACTAGAACTAAAATGCTTTCAAACCTCTAATACCAATATTGATCAAGCATGAGAGTGAACTAAAGAACAATCATAATCATGATTAGCAGCTAACTAATTGGTTTTGAAGGAGTGGGCCCCACTGTCAGACAGACAGAGAGGGGAATAACAGAAGAAGAACAGAGGATCTCGGGCGGCTCTGGACCTGGATTCGCCGCCGGTGATGGAGTGGCGGCGCGGCCTGTGCGACGGGCAAAATGGGTCGCTTGAGGACCACTGAAGCTGACAGTGGTCGCGGGTTCGCCGGAGAAGCACGGTGGCGGCGCTGCGACGGAGCTTGGCGGCCGGCAGTGGGGGTGACAAGGCGCGACTGCACTAGAGAGGAAAACAATGAAATTTAGCGCGCGCATGGGCATCAGTGAGTTACCAGGAACTCACCGGCGCTTGGCGCACGCAGAGAGGCACCGGAGTGGCGGCGGCGAGCCTACACGCGGCGCAAGGCGATTAACGGCGCAGGAGCACAGGGTGAACGAGGGACGAGTGAGAGAGTGGAGAAGAAAGGTGGAGTCCAGGTGGTGCTCACCGAGCGAAGAATTGAGCTGGAGCTCACCGGAGAAGACGCGGCGGTGGAAAAGGCGGTTTCGGCCGGACTTGGAGAAGAAAGGCCACGCGCAGCTCCACAAGCGATGAAACCCGAAATTCCTTGAGGGGTTTACTTCCCAGGGATGTGGAACACGCCGTGACGCGGTCTGCCGTGCTCGAGATCACCGGGCGGCGAGAGCGCCGGGCGTCGCGGCGGCGCGCCACGGCTCCGGAGCTCGGTGGAGAAGAACGGCAATGGAGACGAAAACGAGGTAGGGAAAGCCTTCGGAGGGTTTTGTAGGAGCAGGCGGAGGCGGCGAGGTGAGACGGTGGGCGGTGAAAAGACCGGTGAGGTGAGGTGGCAGCACGCATGTAGGCGGCGGCCGCAGAGCCGCGGCGAAGCGTGCGCTGGAGCATGGCGAAGTGACGTGGCGGAAACAACCTGCAGGTGGGACCGCCCTGTCAGCGACGGACGAAACGGTGCGAACCGGTGGTTTGACTCGATCTAAATCGCTCCGACCGTTGGATCTGAAATGGACGGCTGAGATTGGTGTGTGCATTCGGACAGGTCGGTTGCACACGCAACGTGGATCGTTCGATTTGCATCGGACGGTCACGATCGATTGGACTCACGCGCGGTGCAGCTAGTTGACGCGACCGAGTCAAGTGGCGCGGTCGGACTCGAGCCAGAGGTTGGGTTCGGGCCCGAGGAACAGTACTTTTAGAATTTGATTTAAAAGACAGAGAAGGTTTGGGGAATTTTTAGAGGTAGCTCCTGAGCTCCAAAAATTTCGAAATTTTTATGGTAGCTACTAGAGACAGAGAACAACCTTGTATAATTTTTCCAGAACTTTTTATGCACTGCATTGTTCTAGAGAAAATTCACAAGCTGCTGTACAGGGAGTTTGACCAGATTTCAAACAGAGTTGACTTGGCCATTTGAAATAGCAAACAAAATCTAAAAATTGTGAAATAATTCAGGGAGGTAGATAGGATGATCAAGATGACAGGAAAAATATTCCTAGGGGATGATCACAAGTTTGAAGGCTAAGAATGTGCTGACAACAATTTCCATTCACAAGAATTTAATTCTAGAAAATGGAAATTGCTAGGGAAAAATGTAGAAACTTTCAAATGATTTTGAAGAGGCAACAAAAGTTTTTATTTCTCCTCAAAATTTTACCTTTGAAATACAAACCCTAAGTTAGGGCTGTTACAAATCTCCCCCCCTTACAGGAATCTCGCCCCGAGATTCTCGATCATCTGGAGAAGAAGGATGGGTAATCTGCTCGAGACGATCTTCCCGCTCCCACGTGGCTTCATCCTCGGAGTGGTTTGACCACTGAACTTTAAGGAACTTGATCACACGGTTCCTTGTTCTGCGTTCAGCTTCTTCGAGGATACGAACGGGGCGCTCACGATAAGACAGATCTTCCTGCACATCGATATTTTCCAATGGTGTTTCCTCAACCGAACACGGAGGCACTTCTTCAATTGCGACACATGGAAAACATCATGCACCCTTCAAGTGTAGCCGGCAATTCTAACTTGTATGCAACAGCTCCCACTCTATCGATGATGCGGTAGGGTCCGACATACCGAGGAGCCAATTTGCCCTTGACGCTAAACGACGATGACCTTTCAGAGGTGAGACTTTGAGATACACAAAGTCGTTGGTGAAACTCAGCTCACGACGACGACGATCCGCATAGCTCTTTCGCTCGGATCGAGCTACGCGCAAGTGCTCACGAATCAACAAAGACTTGACTTTCGGCCTCATTGATGGAATCGGACCAAAGAACCGCCTTTCACGGTCTCTCACCGGTTCAATGGTGTTCTGCGGCGCCTCCCATACAAAGCCTCAAGCGGTGCCATACCGAGACTAGCTCGAAGTCGTTGTTGTAGGAGAACTTCGGCAAGTGGTAGGCACTTCTCCCAATTCTTCCCATAGGAAAGAACACAAGCACGGAGCATGTCTTCAAGCACTGGTTGACGCGCTCCGTCGACCATCGATCCCGAGGATGATAGGTCGAAATGAATGAAAGACGGGTCCCCATGGCTTCTCGCAGACTATGCCAAAACCGAGAGGTGAAGCAGAGAACCACGATCGACACAATTGTTCGTGGCACACCATGCGAGACTCTGTACGGGATATGTAAAGATCCGCTAAGCGATTCACATCAATCTTCGATCGCGACCGAAGGAAATGAGCCACCTTCGTCAATCGATCAACGATAACCCATAATGCATCCTTCCTGCGGAGTGCGGGTAGACCGGTGATAAAATCCATGCCTACGTAATCCCACTTCCATTCTGGTATAGGTAAGGGCTGAAGAAGACCCGCTGGACGCTGATGCTCGGCCTTGACACGACAACATATGTCACATCTGGCCACGAACCTGGCAATCTCGCGCTTCATGCGAGTCCACCAGAATCTCTGACGCAGATCTTGGTACATCTTGGTAGCCCCGGGATGGATGGACAAAGGCGAATCATGGGCTTCCTGAAGGATCAAATCCCGCAACTCGGGGATCTTTGGGACCACGAGACGCTGCCCAAACCATACAACACCGTGTTCATCTTCCGTGAAACACTTGGTGAACCATCCTCGATGTTACGCTTGATTTTACCCACGCCATCATCTGATTGTTGTGCTGCCTTGATCTGATCCACCAAGGTTGGTTGCACAACCAAGGCAGCAAGGGAACCATGCTCAACCAAACCCAAGTTGAGACGCTGAAATTCTGCAAGCAGTGCAGGTTGCTGCTCTTGGATCATCAGAGTACTGCAATACACCTTTCGGCTAAGTGCATCAGCAACCACATTGGCTTTGCCAGGATGATACTGAATACCCATGTCATAATCTTTGATTAATTCTAGCCATCTCTCTGCCGAGGTTGGATCGGTGAGTGAATAAGTATTTCAAACTCTTGTGATCGAATACACCTCACAGTGATTTACCGATCAAATAATGCCGCCAAATCTTGAGTGCATGAACCACCGCATGACAAGCTCTAAATCATGGGTGGGATAGTTGAGCTCGTGAGGTCTCAATCGCTGGATGCATAGGCAAGCGCCTTGCCTTCCGCATAAGAACACACCCAAGTCCCCGACGAGAGGCATCGCAATAAATATCGAAGCTCTTGCGGATATCGTGAAGAGTGAGGACTGAGCTGAAGTCAATCGCCGCTTGAGCTCACGAAAGCTCTCATCACAAGCAGAGGACCATACAAACTTCTTGTCCTTCTTAAGCAATTCAGTCATCGGCTTTGCGATTTTGGAGAAGTTCTCGATAAAGCGGCGATAGTAGCCCGCTAAACCAAGAAAACTCCGCACATCAGTGACTGACTTGGGCTGGCCCCAAGATAGAACATCGCTGACTTTGCTGGGATCCACAGCTATGCCTCCGGTGAAAGAACATGGCCCAAGAATGCCACTTCCTTCAACCGAACTCACATTTGTTGAACTTTGCATATAGTGATGTTCCTAACTTGCCCAAAACAATCTTGGATGCTCAGATGCTCGCTTGATCTTGGAATAGATAAGAATGTCATCAATAAAAACCACCACAAATTTGTCCAAATACTCCATGAATACGGAATTCATAAGGTTCATGAACAACGCTGGAGCATTGGTCAAACCAAAAGACATGACGGTGTACTCGTACAGACCATAACGAGTAGTGAAGGCCGTCTTCGGAATATCCTCAGCCCTGATCCGGACTTGATGATAGCCCGACCTCAGATCAATCTTGGAGAACACTTGAGCTCCAGACAACTGGTCAAAAAGATCATCAATGCGGGGCAGAGGATATTTGTTCTTCACCGTCACCTCATTGAGAGGACGGTAATCAACACACATGCGCAAAGTCTTGTCCTTCTTCTTCACAAAGATCACCGGACAACCCCAAGGAGATGAACTGGGACGGATGAAACCCTTTGCTTGGAGCTCGCCAAGCTGCTTCTTCAATTCTTCTAGCTCATTGGGAGGCATCCGATCACGGCGCCTTGAAATCGGGCGATGCCGGCAGCAACTCGATGACAAACTGTGTCTCGAACGGAGGCATCCGAGCAAATCTTGGAAAGACATCCACAAAGTCAGATACTATGGGAACATCTTGAATTCGCAAGGCTGGCTTTGCTTCTAATGCACATAGACACGGGCCCTGAAGCTGTGGCGAAAACCCGGCTTGCTCACCCGAAGGGCTGGTAAGATAGACAATCTTCCTGGCACAATCGATTTGCCCCAAGTGTTGGGACAACCAATCCATGCCAAGAATCACATCGGACTCGCCGAATCGAGCGTAATGAGATTTGCCAAAAATCCCACTCCTTCAACTATGATAGGAACATCCCGACACTGTAAATCAGCTCTCATTTCCGACCCCGGAGAGCGGATGAGCAAAGGAACTTCCAAAGGAACACAGTGAAGACCACTAACAGCAGCAAATGATCTTGAAATAAAAGAATGCGATGCTCGTAATCAAATAATACCGCAGGGACGAGAATTAACAAGAAGTGTACCCATCACGACATCCGCGCCTCCGAGCCTCCTCGGTGAAAGGTGGTTCACCCGACACGCCGCACTCGGTCTTCGAATAATCTTACCGTGAGCGGTGACCACTCCCTGCCCGCGTCCTCCATTAGGGACGAGGGTCGCGCAACACTCGAGGCGGTATTCGCATAATGGCCCTTGTTGTGGCGGCGAAAACAAGTCACCTCGCCGCCGGATTGCGGAGACCGCTCTGGCTTGGATCGCGGCGCACGTGGTGGCTCACACTGCGGTGGGCGCAGGAGCTGGTGCGAGATGGTCTCGCGCGGTGGAGCAAAAGAACGGGCCATCGTGCCGCCCACCGAGGCGAACGAGGTGGTGTGAGTAGGCGATCGCCTCCCATTTGCGCTATGCGGGACTCGCCAGCGCTTTGCCTTATGCTCTGCAACAATGGCCTTATCTACCAAGGCACGAAAGTCCGAGAAGTCCACAATAGATAGCTTGTCCTGCGGCTCCTCGGACAAGCCATCCATAAATTTCTCTGCTAGCCTCATCCGAGGCCACCTCACCCGGAGCATAACGAGCCAGATGATTGAACTCGTAAAGGTACTCCGTCACAGATTTGCGCCCTTGCTTGAGCGCGAGGAACTCCTTTTTCTTCAGCTTCATCAGGCCATCTGGGATGTGGGCCCGACGAAAAGCTGACCGGAACTCCTCCCACGCGACCACATGGCCCGCGGGCTGCATGGCGAGATAGTTCTCCCACCATGAGAGTGCCGCGCCCTCAAGCTGGTGGGACGCGAAGAGCGCCTTGTCCTGCGCCTGGCACTGAGCTATGTTGAGCTTTCGCTCAACCATGCGCAGCCAATCGTCCGCATCGAGAGGGTCCTCAGAGCGGGAGAAAGTCGGCGGTTGTGTACGGAGGAACTCGCAAGTCCCCGCGAGTCGGTGGCGCCACCACCGGGAGTGGAGGTATTCCTAGCAATAACCTCTAAGATGCGCGTCGGTCCATGCGGTTTCGCTCGATCGGCGAGAACCTCACCATGGTCGGAGGAGGAAGCTCCTCATCATGACCAGCTCTGCGACTACCACGCGTTCTCCCGGCCATCCTGTTTTACTAAGACAAGTTAGCAACAAATTTAAGAGCAAGAAAGCCAAAATTCATGAAAGCAGTCCAGAAACAAACACAAGGCAGGATGAAGTTCGACCAGCAAAAATCAGACACATAACCACTCCCTTTACATCTTACTCTATTATCCCCACAAGTTTTAGTTGGATTAAACTTCATGGTTCTCCCCAAACTAATTCCACCGGTAGTAACTATCTTTTGAAAGGTGAAGAGAGAAACCAAGTTTCAAAACTTAAATTAGAGTAAGATGAGAGTAGAAAGCTAAGATAGGTAAGGAATAAAATCTGAGAATCTGCCTAGGTTTTCATAAACCTTTTATAATTTGAAAATAAGACTTTCAAAATACCCTAAGGACGACTATGCTTGGGTTACTACGGTCGAATGGCTCGATACCAACTTTGTGAGGACCCAGTTTATTTGGTTTGTAATGCTTAACCAACCACGGTCCTAGCATCACAAATCGATAAGCGATCCTCGAGATATGTATACTTTCGAGCGATATACACATCCCGGTACAAAATTAGACATCAACTCCATTCCACACATAGAGTCCAAACACCACACTTCCAAGCGGAAGATAAACAAATAGTAACAATATTATGGACAATGGCCGATCGCCACAAGATACACAAATAACAACAAAAGACAGCGGAAGCAAAGTGCCATAAGATGGCTATAAACAAAGCCAATCGGTGTGCCTTCAACCCACAAGGCATCGACAGGACCGCCAAGCCTAGTCGTCACCCACGGCGGCAAAGACACTCACGTAGTGAGGACCACGAGGCTCACCTTCTTCCTCTGCAACAAAAACATTAAGCAAAGCACCGAGTACAAAGATTGTCTTTGTACCCGCAAGGCGACGTGTGAACTAGCGGACTGTTCATATGCTACATGCGAGCTTGTTTAGTGGAGGCCATATGTTTTATTTGCATAAAGCCAATTTTCATTTGCAATAAGGTAATACAGTTTGAAGGCAAGTTTGCAATTCATTTTTAAGATTGGAATAACAGTAAGGATATAAATAACAATAGCGAAAGATAAACAACCTAGAAGTGACTATCCCAATAGTCACCCCAACAATAGCACGAATCCCGCATTCGTACCACCCATCAAGTTTTAATTTAAATGTTGTAGTCTAGTTCTTACGGGCGTGTCAGCGTGTCCATAACCTAGGGCGAGGCTATTCGAATAGTTTTAACCCTGCAGGTGTACCAATGTACCCACACTTGGATCGCTTTAAGCCAAAGCACACTTCCGAAGGTATGCCGCACTGACTAAGTCCTACGAGACTGTTTCCAATATTGTGTATCAACCCGAGCGCTCGTATGGGTAGAAACACCATACGCTACATGGTAAAGCCGAAAGACAACTACCCACTCGGGATAAAGCTTTTGGACAACTACCATGCTCCCACCTCCATCCCTCCTGCGACCTCCTGCGACCGAGCCAATACACGCCAAAGTACTAGGTCAAGAGAGGTCCCATATACTCTAGTGTGGTTAGCACGCAAAATGCTCGAAGACGGTGGCGCAAGTAACTCGGTCCTTAATTGACTCGGGCACCTTTCGATCACACCCAGATCACACCAGTCTTACCATTGTGCCCAAGTCTAAACCATTTTGTTTTCATTTTTAGTTTTGCAGATAAACATAGCGAAATGCTAAAACATAAAGTTATAGTAAATTTTGTGTGATCAAGGTTACCGACTAAAGTCGATAACCGCTTGATTCTACCGATAGCTAAGCATGTCTAAGCAAGTTGACCGAATCTACTAAGTGACAAGAGATCATCCGTGATCTCTAATCACAAGAAATAACTTAGGCTCGGGTAGTAGAGATCCATATTTTGTCTACAGGATATGCACTACGGATTTAACTAACCATTTTAACACAAATTAAGCGATGCATACATACAAATGAAACAAAATATTAAACTTTAAAATACTGGGATTAATCATGATCAAAGCGCTTGGTTGGTTGTCTTGTTGCTCAATATGGTGCGGAGGATCGTCCTCGTGGTTGCCGCAAATATCGAATCCTAACGATTAACAAAACAATGAATAAGAGCGAATAACACCGCAAAACTCAAACATCTATACAAACACCAACATATACACCAAGGCTAGACTATCACAAAGAATGACAAATAATTGCTCAGAGACCCATCCACTCATTTGCTAGGTTAACCTCAAAATCAAACTTCTAACACGCTTTAAACTTTGGACAAAGCTTTGATGGTGATTGTGTGCACATCTATTATTTAATCATCAAGTTAATAAATCAACAACGACTAGGTTCTCTAACTCAACCATTACAAGTCGATATTACGGAACCTACAAAAGCTATTGACAATCTTGACTAAGCAATTATCCAACTATGAGGTGCTAAACAAAATTCTAATTATGGTTGGCCTTAATAAAATTTCAGGTACTAACACACCTAAGCATTACACCAACATATAGGAAGTTTAACAATTCTGACATGCTATCACTACAAGACCTTACTACACTGTAATGATAGGAAAGACAATTACAGAGACAAACCACTAGATTCATTAATGACTTCTTTAGATCACTTATGCCAACAAGGGTTTAAAAATCCAGAATCACGAACTGACATAATTCCATACCAAACACTATTTCCTAAGGAACTCATCAAGACCTAAATAGCAAGCATGAAACCAATTTTGATCGACAATGTAAAACGACAACAGGGAAATATACAGAGAACTAGAACTAAAATGCTTTCAAACCTCTAATACCAATATTGATCAAGCATGAGAGTGAACTAAAGAACAATCATAATCATGATTAGCAGCTAACTAATTGGTTTTGAAGGAGTGGGCCCCACTGTCAGACAGACAGACTGAGAGGGGAATAACAGAAGAAGAACAGAGGATCTCGGGCGGCTCTGGACCTGGATTCGCCGCCGGTGATGGAGTGGCGCGGCCTGTGCGACGGGCAAAATGGGTCGCTTGAGGACCACCGGCCGCGGCGGTGGTCGCGGGTTCGCCGAGAAGCACGATGGCGCGCTGCGCGAGCTTGGCGGCGCGCGATGGGGTGACAAGCGCGGCGCACTAGAGAGGAAAACAATGAAATTTAGCGCATGGGCATCGATGAGTTACCAGAACTCACCGGCGTGCTGGCGGCGGCAGAGGCACCGGAGTGGCCGGCGGCGAGCCACGGCGGCGCAAGGCGATAACGGCGAGGCACAGGGTGAGCGAGAGGGCGAGTGAGAGAGTGGAGAAGAAAGGTGGAGTCGGTGGTGCTCACCGAGCGAAGAATTGAGTGGAGCTCACCGGAGAAGACGCGCGGTGGAAAAGGCGGTTTCGGCCGGACTTGGAGAAGAAAGGCCACGCGCAGCTCCACAAGCGATGAAACCCGAAATTCCTTGAGGGGTTTACTTCCCAGGGATGTGGAACACGCCGTGACGCGGTCTGCCGTGCTCGGAGATCACCGGAGCAGCAGGAACGCTCGGAGGCGTCGCAGCGGCGCTCACGGCTCCTGGAGCTCAGTGGAGAAGAACGGCAATGGAGACGAAGCGAGGTAGGAAAGCCTTGGAGGGTTTTGTAGGAGCAGCGGAGGCGGCGAGGTGAGGCGGTGGGCGGTGAAAAGACCGGTGAGGTGAGGTGGCAAAGACGCATGTAGGCGCGGCCGCGAGAGCGTGAGGCGGCGAGCGTGCTGGAGCATGGCGAAGTGGCGTGGCGGAAACAACTGCAGGTGGGACCGCCACATCGGACGGACGAACGGTGCGAACCGGTGGTTTGACTCGATCTAAATCGCTCGACCGTTGGATCCGAAATGGGCGGTCGAGATTGATGTGTGCATTCGACAGGTCGGTTGCACACGCAACGTGGATCGTTCGATTTGCATCGGACGGTCACGATCGATTGGACTCACGCGCGGTGCAGCTAGTTGACGCGACCGAGTCAAGTGGCGCGGTCGGACTCGAGCGAGGTTGGGTTGGGGCGAGGAACGATTTTTAGAATTTGATTTAAAAGACAGAGAAGGTTTGGGAATTTTTAGAGGTAGCTCCTGAGCTCCAAAAATTTCGAAATTTTTATGGTAGCTACTAGAGACAGAGAACAACCTTGTATAATTTTTCCAGAAATTTTTATGCACTGCATTGTTCTAGAGAAAATTCACAAGCTGCTGTACAGGGAGTTTGACCAGATTTCAAACAGAGTTGACTTGGCCATTTGAAATAGCAAACAAAATCTAAAAATTGTGAAATAATTCAGGAGGTAGATAGGATGATCAAGATGACAGGAAAAATATTCCTAGGGATGATCACAAGTTTGAAGGCTAAGAATGTGATGACAACAATTTCCATTCACAAGAATTTAATTCTAGAAAATGGAAATTGCTAGGAAAATGTAGAAACTTTCAAATGATTTTGAAGAGGCAACAAAAGTTTTTATTTCTCCTCAAAATTTTACATTTGAAATACAAACCCTAAGTTAGGGATTGAAGACATGATATTAACAAGTTCAACGAGACATTATATTCACATCCAGCGCAACATCATGTTTATAATTTATCATTACAAACACTTGTAGCATAAAGTGCGATAACATTACATACACATTGTTCTCAATGTCCTAAATGCATTCCTTCCACTCACGAAGGAACTCGTACTCAGGCGACATCCTAGCATGACATGTCGTCATGGTATGTACCTCGACGTGTATAATAGCATCCATTATGAAGTTGCAAATGTCCCCGACGAGCTCCAGGAGGCTATCATCGTTGAGTGGTTTTCTACAAATTCCTATCTCATCTTTCCACTACAAGACAATTTTAAGTTTAGTATTTCATAACATATCGTGTGTTATACGACGAGTGAATTAGTTATAACATACCATAAAGGGGTGTCTCTGTAGGCACCGGTGACACTCATGTAAGTGCATACGTAATATCCGCAGCAAACTCCGGGTTTCGCTTGTGCTCGTGAGTTTCGCATATAAAAGCGTCAATGCTTGTGGCGACAGCGTAATGGAAGTACTAAAGTAAGTTGCACTTACGGCCATCTTGTTTTGACATATAGGTCACCCTTCCTCTCCGGATCATGCACCTTTGAGTTTGTTGACGTAGTACACATGTGACTCTGCTCAAATGAATTTAACAAAAGCAAGTTAGTTAGTATTGAAAAGTCAAAAGTCGATGAGGATGGTTGATAAGTATACGTCTTAAGAATGCTTATGAAATCTTTGTAAAGCGACTCGTCATAATCAAGTGGATCCATGACCCACGCCATGCCTAGCTTGGAGGTCGACAGCTACACAAATCCAATGTTCATTGCATGAATTTAATCATAGGAATAGATAAGCTCGTTTGCATCGAACAAAATAATATGGCTCATTAAAGATTGAAGGATATAGTTAAACTTACTTGAAGTTGTAGGGTAGAAATATATAGGATTTGTCTTGCATTCGGAGAAAGCTCTCAAATATACGCCGCAACCTTATAGCACTCCTTCCTAATTTTTCATTCCAGTATTTTATCTTTCTCCTCAACGGTCTCTCCACGGGCAGCTCCTTGTGGTCCAGTCCCCCACTTGTGGGGAAATTAAACCTCGTCTGGCTATTAATTGAGGGTCCAAGTACCACTGCTTGGTCTTTGCTAGGAAGTTTACTTGAAATGTGCACTTGCATTCTACAAATCATAAGCGGGTTAGTTAGTTATAACAAAATCTAAAGATTACAATCATATCAATGCAATAGGACTAGGACTTACAGGCACCACACGCGAATGAGATTGGTTTCCATTTCTCCGAGGCGAAAGATAGTATGGATGTCATCAAAGTCAAAGGCAATTTGTCCTTTGGGCCTCCAAATGTCATGGCGGAACCTTGCCTCTATGAGATGTACCTTCGGGATAGCACGCAAGTACCAATCATGAAACCTTTTCATTCCAATTGGTAGGTCTTGGATCACCCGATTTGGAAGGAAACACTTGCCTCTTTCATATTTTTGCGGGCAATTCTTTGACCATGTGATGCATTCAACATTTACGCACTTGCAAGTAACTCGTTGGTTTTGGTTGGTGCACGCCTTGCACTTGTTTCCGTTTCTTGTCGTGACGGCCTTCTCGGATCTTGGCGCTTGGTTCTCCGGCTTGAACATATCATGGCCATACCACCTTTCCACCCCACGACATCTGTCGCCATCGCACAAGTCGGCCTTATCTTGATTGGATGCTTTTTCGAATGCTCGGCTCCGTGGCACCTTGGTGCATCAACTTGTTTCGCATGCTCTTCATGTTTGTTGTGCGGCCTCTTGTTGTTCATGTGTCGGCTCTACACATCCTCCAGGAGGCGGTGAAGACGGTGGCATATCATGAGGCACGTCATCGCGAGGTGGCGGTGTCTGCATCTCAGGCAATTGTTGGTCATGATGTGGTGTCTGTATCTCCCCCTCCTCAACTCCCTCCAAACGTAACGGTGTCTGCATAGGCGATGTAATCGTAGTCAATATGATGTCTCGCTTGTGCGGAGGGCAGGACGAACTGTTCACTACTTCTCGAGTATTTGGAGTCCTCGGGAGTTGGAAAGTCTATCCTCCTTTGGTTGAATTCGGGCTTCACGGTCTGAATCTCGACCCTAATGTAGTCCGGCGGGATCCGATTAGTGTGATAAGTGCCTCTGGAGGATGTGCCTCACCCGTTGCCACCTCAATCATATTTGATTGCACGCCCATGAGAACAACCAAAGTGCAAGGAGTAGGTTCCGTATGCGATCGGCGGCGTTGTGGTGCTGATGGAACCTTGCTGCTGCGAACTTCCAGCTTGTCCGGTGGTGGCATTACGATTCGCGCCTCCGTTGATGATCCTTGCTCCTGCAACGCCTTCGCAACTAGAGCCTTTACTTGGACCTCAAGGTTAGCCTCTCGGTCTCTATCATGTTTCTTGTACATGTGCCTGTCCTCTTCAAATCCCTCCTTCCATATCACTCTTTTCCCTAGCCCCCTGACACGGCCTATGTGCTCGGGGTTTCCCAAGGCAAGGCTAAGCTCATCCCTCTCTCTAGAAGGCTTAAATAAGCCCTTCTGCTGCATAGTTCAGTGTGGGGACCCCGGTAATTATCTCCATAAGACCGAGATTAGACAAGGTCTTAGGGACATAATTACGGTCTCGATAAATAATTCCATTTAACTCTATCCAAGTGGGAGGCTTAGTGAATATGGAGCCTCAACGATCATGCGCGCTGCTCCCTTGCGAGCGCTACATGATTGTCGATTCTCCCTCGATTCGAAGCACTACCCTTGGTGAGTCGAATGGGAATTCATCAACAACGAGTATGATATATATTGACTCCCAAGATCAACGACCAATATACTCATACCCTCATCCAACGTTGATTACATCCGCACAACGCATACAACAAGAGATAAAGACATCTTGCATAATAGTTAAGGTCTGACTTATTACAAACGGCCGACCGCCAAATTTAAAGTAGAGTATCAAGTAGCAAATGAATTAAATAGATAAAGCAAAAGACCAGCGATGGTATGCCCATCACCCATCGACAACCATTGGGGGTTAAATGGCAGACACTACTCATTAGTGTCACCCAAGTCAACACTAGCGAGATCGTCATAATCATAACCTTCCTCACCTGAAAAGGCCAGCAAGCATCTGGCTGAGTACAAGTGTACTCGCAAGTCTTACACAAATAAAAATAGTTATGCATAAGGGTCATTCAAAGGATGGCTCATATTGGTTTAGTTTTGCGAAAAAGACGCAACAATTAACATCCTACACATACTAGTTTTCATGTGCCCATTTAAAATCAGGTTTGAAGTAGAAGTAAAACATGTAGTAAAGCCTTTCAGTAATAAACAATTGAATCATACAAAGACCAAAGTGGCAGCCCACTTTGATATACTAAACACATGAACAACCCGTTCATGACGAATCCCAAGTTCAACCACAATTTTAATTGAAAGTCTAACAATACTAACTCCCGAACTCAAGTGGTTGTCCATAACCGTGGACACGGCTATTCGAATAGATTGATACCCTGCAGGGGTGTACTACTTTACCCACACGACTTGATTAGCGTAAGCCTCCGGATGCCTCCAAAATAGCATACTTCCTATGGTATGCCGGCGGGTAAATCAAGATATAGTCATTTTCAGCAAGAAAGCCCTATTGGGCTAAGTCCCCCTTGTGAGATGGTTCCTTGCCTAGTACAAGCGTCTGATAGCACTTGCTAGGGGGCTCACAAGTTATATTGGAAATACCGATGCAGTCAATACAAAAGAATTGGTGCTCCCTTGCACACTATAAAGGATTACATCGGCTCCTCAAAGAACATAGGATTTCACGGTCGCTATGCCCTTACACCACCAAGGACTTAACACAATAAAACCCTCCCCTACTTAACCATCGGCTCCCAACCCGCGTGTGGCGGCGCGAGTGTACTTGAATTAACGACGTTACCAAAGTTCGGTCCTCAATTGTCCGACAAGTCCTTCCACTTACCCAATGCTCGTGCACAAAGCACCATCACTAACCAACACTTGTCTGGACCAAATCTCATTTAAAAATGACAAAATTTTACTCAGAAAAACAGTTACAAAGATCTGAAGTAAAACATAAAGCAAGAGTTGTGTGTATCCCAAAACCATGGGTTATTCGACGATCGAACTACCGTATCTAGACTTGCATGGCTAAGCAATTCCATAACCCATAATTCACACATCCTATCTTAAGAATATAGGAGTTGGCATAATTCAAGATTAACCTCAAGCATAGGACATATCTAAACTACGCATCACAAAAAAAATATTGACATAATCAAAATAGCATGCAAGCAATTATCATTGCACTAACTTAACCAAAACTGGGATCAAATATGATGCAAAAGAAAGTCCAAATGATGCTTGCCTTGCTGGTACGAGAGCTGCTCGCTCTCGATGGCGTAAGTGTCGATGTCAATATGCTCGGATCTATATAATTATAACACCAAATAAATCCGAGAAAACAACTCAAAAACCAAAATGTTCAAAAATGCATGATTTTCTACAGTAGTTAGGTCATGATTTTAAAGGATTTTTGGTGAAAGAATTATTTCATTTTGATTTAGCATGTGAAAGTTATAATGGTTTGAATTTGATTTCAATAAGCCAGTCATTATGTAATTTAATTATGAAGTGAAATTTTGTAGAACGAGTTAGCGAGTACATGGATCGCATAGATAATTAGGCAATATTATTATAAGTTAAAAACAGTTGAGTTTGTCCTTTTTGGAGTTTTTATGATTTAGTTATTGATTTTCAAAGTTATCAGCCTTTTATAGTATAAGAATAATGGAGTTAAGGAGTATATTCTCCCAAAATAGTTTTGGATGTAGAGGTACCATGGAGACCATTTTTAGAATTAAGTTCACTAAAAATGAAAATTATTAAAAGTGGTCTCACTGTTTTTGGAGGTTCCAATAATTACTTATGCATTTTTAAAGATTTCAGTCCATTTTCCTATTGTAGAGATAATGATTTTAATGAATAAATTTCCAATTAAAGCCCTCTGCCATAGAGACATGCATGAAAATAATTTTGATAGGAAGTACATTAAGAATGTAAATTTCCAGAAGTGGTTTCAGGCAATTTGGAGTTGAAATGATTTAGTTATGCATTTTAGAAGTTATACATATTTTTCAGTGTGTAAGAAAAGGGTTTTCGGATTTTACAGACATTTGCAACTTTTCTCACCGAGTGCGGCGCTAGCGCATGATCACTAAACCAGCCGGCCCGCTTCACGACCCATGGCGAAGCACACACGCACAACTCAGAGCTAGGATCGCGAGCCGTTGGATCAAGATCCAACGGTCCACAGTCGAAGTGCAATAGGACGGTCCGAATGTCTCAACGAATCTGGATCGTAGATTCCGGATCTGACGGACCATGATCGTAGCGTAATCGGAAATTCCGAAAAGCCACCAATCTGGACCGTCGATGTCGCATCGGACGGTGCACAACGATCCAAGTGTAAGGAAAGGCGCGATAGACATCGCACGTGTTTAAATTTTGGGCCCACACGTCGCTGGCTCCAACGTTTTACTAAACGTGTTGTTTTTACGTGAGGTGGGGCCCGCATGTAAGCGGATCGAGTAAGGAGGTTTAAGACAATGTTTAATTACTAATGATTGCCATTAACTCGTAATCATTTGCTACGTTGACGATCGGCGACGACGACGGGATTTCATCCTCGCGTTTCACCGACGGCGGCTTGGCGCGATTCCGGCCACGCAAGGCGTGAACCAAGAGTATGCTTAGGTGCACAATGGAAGTGGTCTCGACGCTAAGCCGGCCCGCACTGAACGCTAGCGGGAGTTGGCGGCGGCGATGTCACGGCAAAGTGTAAGCGGCAAAAAGAAGCCCGCAAACAAACAAGCGCACGAGATCCTAGAGACTAACTAGGAGCCACGAAGCTAGGAGAGGCTTAAGGAAGCCGGAAGTCGGCCGAGGCTTTCGGTGTCGGAGAAGGCGGCGGCGACGACACGGCTTCACGTGGAGAGGATGCTCGAAGCCAAAGGAGGTAACTTAGAGCTAGGTATAGCTCAAAGATCCACAGAGGATACTCTAGGAGCAAGGAATCGAAGAGGAGCTTACTGGAACAAGGTAGGAGATGAAGGGTTCGTGCTATGGCCGAAAGATCAAATCTTCAAATTGCACTAAGCCTGTCGTGCATTGCTGAAACAAGGTGAGGGTTTTAATTAGTGAGCTAAAGCATACAAGGTGACGCGGTGGTTGGAGGATAATACCTCTTGACAACGAAGAAAGCTTGAAGATGTCATGGTGCGCGCTCTAGAGCCGAGAGCACGATGTGGGAACAAGAACTACAAGCAACAAGAGAGGCTCGCATTAGCAAAAATGGATAAGGCATGCAAAGGAGGAGCCGAGGGTACCGGAGGTGGGAAGCTTACCAGAGAGATGAGCTCAAACTAGCTTCCCTCTCCTCTGTCAACCGAGGAGAAGTGAGGGAGAAGGAAGGGCTTCGAGGGGGTGTTATGCCCGGGCGATGACGGCAATGGAGGCGGCGTGAAGAGGAGGTGGTTCCGGAGTGGCCAACGGATGCGGCGGATTGACGGCGTCGACGGAGCACCACAGAGCGTCGCGGCCGCGTGGCCCTGGATGCCTGAGCAGCACGACGGGAGGAAGACGACGATGCGACAAGACGGCCCCACCAAGGTAAGTGTCTCCTCGTTTGCGCGCGGGTTGGAAACGTGGCCCACCGTGGACCGCTAGATCTAGATCCAAGGGTGAGGTTCAAAAGAGTTAAGTGGTTCGGTTGGTGAAGCGGTATGAATACCGGGCCACGATCTTTCATCCGGCGGCTCACGCGGTGCACTTAGTGGACTCGACGAGTCACTTCACCGAGAGTTAGACTCGCGCCGAGGAACGATGTCGGCGGTTTGGTTTAGTGTTTTGGTGAGAATTAAATTAGAGTTACTACTTTGACGAGCTTTATAAATAGAAATAAATTTCATAAAATCCTCAAATAATTTGTGGGGTTCCTGGGAGTATATAGTTCTCATAAAATTATAAAACCCTACTTTCATAATATAGTTTGTGATATTTAAATTCAAACATGTTGTATGTCTATAAATGTTGTTTGAATTTTAATGAGGTTCAAACAAGTCCCAAAAATTTGGTAAAAATTATATTAATTCATGATCATTAATGCAGTATTTAAATAAATTATTTTTGGATGATGATCACAACTTTTATCATCTGGTTTGAATTGGAATGCGAATTTTGATGTGTATGTTCACCTCAAATTAGATTTTCCAAGTACAATATATTATGGAAAAGTTTTGAATTTGACAATGCATGTTAGTGAAATACATATTAATCCGATTTAATTAGTTGGGGTGTGACAAACCTCCCCTTACAAAAGATCTCGACCAGAGATCCGTGGAAGAAAAATTAGAAGGTTTTCATTGGAGGTTATAATTCATGTTGTCTTGATGTCTTTCAAAGATAGTGTTGATAGGTTATAATTTACATTAATATGTTTTACCTTTCCTTTCTTGATCTGAAGGCACTTCACATAGAGAAGAGTTACGGATATGCTTCGCATCCGGTCTTCACGCTCCCAAGTCGCTTCATCTTAGTGTGGTTGCTCCATTGGACCTTGACGAACTTGAGGTCACGATTCCTAGTCTTACGCTCGGTTTCCTCAAGGATACGAATCGGCTCTCTCGATAGGATAGATCGGGTTGCAAGTCGAGTTTATCCAACTCGGTTGCTTCAGTTGGGACTCAAAGACATTTCTTGAGTTGGGAGACATGGAAGGCGTTATGCACGCTCGAGAGTGATGGTGGCAACTCCGGTTTGGTATGCCACCGATCCCAACTTAGCTAGGATACGGAAAGGTCCAATATAGCGAGGTGCTAATTTACCTTTGATTTGGAAACGCGAACTCCTTTCATAGGAGAGACCTTAAGATAAACATGATCGCCCACCGAAACTTAACTCGCGACGGCGACGATCGGCATAAGACTTACGGCGTGATTGAGCCGTCCTAAGTCGTTCACGAATGACACGAACTTGTTCTTGACATCTTCCACCAAGGTCGGGCCATAGAGTGGCCTCTCACCGCTTGGACCAGTTCAAGGCGTTCTACAAGCTCTCCCATACAATGCATCGAAGGGTGACATTTGAATGCTCGATTGGAAGTCGTTGTTGTAGGAGAACTCATAAGCGGTAAACATTTTTCGAACTATCATTTGAGGACAAGATGCAAGCCGGAGAAGATCTTCCAAAACTTGGTTTACCCTCTCGATCTGTCCATCTGTTTGCGGGTGGTAGCGGAGCTAAAGGATAGGTTGGTTCCCATTGCTTGATGCAAGCGGTTCAGAAATGAGAGGTTAATTTGGGACCTCATGCGAAACAATCACCTTTGGTACACCATGGAGACAAACAATGCGAAATATAAAGTTACGCTAGTTTGGCCGGTGTAAGTGGTCTTGGACAGAATAAAATGGGCAACCTTTATTAAACGATCCACAATCACCCATATAGAATCAAATCCAATTTTAGTTCTAGGAAGGCGGTGATAAAATCCATGCCAACTTCTTCCCATTTCCACCGGGAATGGGCGGGATCTAGAGTGCCGGTGGCTTCAAATGCTCACCTTAACTCTTTGACATAGATCGCTTTTTCGGCCACATCTTGTGCAACGTGCCGCTTCATTCGGCTCCACCACGCTTTCTTTTTCAAATCTTGATACATTTTCATCCTCGGATGGTAATGGAGTCCCATATCGTAATCTTTAATCAACTCAAGCCATCTTCTTTGTCTCAAGTTCAGTCGGCTTGGGTGAAAATATATTTAAGGCTTTTATGGTCGGTGTAGATCTCGCAGCGACACCGATGAGGTAATGTCGCCAAATCTTCAAGGCATGAACTACACCATGAGCTCTAGGTCGTGTGTGGGATAATTTGCCTCATGGGGCCTCAATTGCCTCGTCGTAGGCCACCACTGGCCGTCTTGCATAAGCACACAACCGAGCCCATGGCGAGATGCATCACGAGAGATGTCAAAGCTCTTATGGATGTCAGCGAGAACAAGTGCAGGAGCTTACATGGGGCATTCTTTCGGGGTTTGGAAGCTTTGCTCGCATTCTGCTGTCCCTCAAATTTCTTTTCTTTCTTTAGAAGTTGGGTCATAGGCTTCTCGATTTTTGAGAAATTCTTGATGAACCTACGGTAGTATCCCGCAACTCCAAGAAAACTACGAATGTCGGTGATGCTCTTGGGTTGCTTCCATTCAGGACATCTCGTGCCTTACTAGGATCAACAGACACCGCCCTTAGATAGGATATGTCCCAAGAAACTAACCTCTCAAGCCAAAACTCACATTTCTTTGAATTTGGCGTATAACCGATGGTGGCGAAGCTTTTCTAACACTAGTCTCAAGTGTTGCTCGTGCTCAAGATCGGACTTAGAGTAGATAAGGATATCATCAATGAAACCACTACAAACCGATCCAAGTATTCCATGAACACCGAATTCATGAGGTTCATGAAATAGGTGGGGCATTGGTCAAACCAAATGACATGACCGTACTGCTGCACTGTGCCGTAGCAGTAGAGAAGGCGGTCTTCGGAATGTCCTCGGTTCTAACTTTATCGATGGTAGCCTAATCTCAAGTCAATTTTGGAGAACACCGAGCTCCACTAAGCTGGTCAAATAGGTCATCGATCCATGAGCGAATACTTGTTCTTGATGGTGACCTCATTCAGCGGACTGATAGTCAACACACATCCGTAGACTCTTGTCTTTCTTCTTGACAAAGAGAGCCGGGCATCCCCAAGGCGAGGAGCTAGGCCTGATGAAACCCTTGTCTTGCAACCCCTTAAGTTGTTCTTTCAATTCAGCTAGCTCATTGGGCGGCATCCGTCTGACCTTTTGAGATGGGCGCGTGATGGGTGCAAGCTCAATGACAAACTCTACCTCTCGGTCAGGGGGCATGCCTAGAAGTTCTTCAGGAACACATCAGGATACTCACTCACTACTGGAACCTCCTCTATCTTGAGGGAGGTACTCACCTCTAAGGCATAAAGGTGAGAACTACCCACTAAAGGTGCAAAGACTACCTGGATGCCGTCCTCGCTAGTCACTGAAATAGACCGTTGGGCACAATCAATCTTCCCCTGATTCTTAGATAACCAATCCATCCCTAAGATAACATCGATGCCCACTGAACTTATCACTATTAGGTTTGCTGAAAAGTTAACATTTTGTATTTCAATTTTTACGTCCTGCAGACTTGATCGGCGTAGAAAACCGACCCAGGGTGAATATGATAAGGTGGGTGTAGTGTATGTATCTTGAATTGGTTAATTTCAGCATACTCATTTTTAATAAATGAATGAGATGCTCCAGAATCAAATAGAACGGATGCAGGACATGAATTAACAAGAAGTGTACCTAGCACGACGTCAGGTGCGTCGGTCGCCTCCTCTGCCGAGACGTGGTTGACGCGACCACGTGCATGCTGGGGTGGAGTAGGTGCTGCTCTCTGTGGTGGTGGCGGTGGCCTCACTGGAGCTGGGGCTGGTGGTGCTGGAGGAGAGTACGTCCGGGGCATCCCTCGCTGCTTGGCGAGGCACTGCGAAGCATAGTGGCCACGACGGCCTGAGTGAAACAAATGACGCCGGGCTTGTATGCCCGCCGATCTGTGGTCTCGGCCCCATTGTCTTTCTTGAGCTGCCGGTGGGAAGGTCGTGGAGGTGCCACGGAGACCTCGACGGTCTTGGCGGGCACGAGGTGCTGAGGTAGTCTGGCGTGGCACGGGAAAACTTCCACTGCGCCACGCGCCGTCGGAAGGCCTTCCTCCTCTTCCTCGACTCATCCTTTGTCATGCTCTCATGCTCCACCACTATCGCCTTGTTGACGGATCTTTGAAACTCCACGAAATCATGTGCGGCTAAAACAAGCCGCAACTCCTCGATAGGCCATTGAAGAAGGCATTCGCGACGGCGTGCATCGAGGCGTCGTCCGAGCATACCGCCAAGTAGTTGAAGTCATGCGGTACTCGATGGCGGTCCGCCGCCCTCGTCTCAAGGCAAGGCTGCTGCTTTGTTTGATAAGCGCACTCCCTCCGGTATATGGGCCTCTCGGGCATCTCGAATTCGTCCCAAGTCGGGACGTGACCACGTGAGCTGCTGGCGAATAACTATCCCACCACGCGCTCGCCGCAATCGCCAACCGATAGGCGGCAAACAAGACTCTCTCAACTCCGGTACATCTGCGCAATGTTCAGCTTCTTCTCAATGTTGTGCAGCCAGTCCTCTGCCTCCATCGGGTCCTGCCGCCAAATGTCGGAGGTTGGTCCGCTGGAACTTCGGCCGAGACCTCCGGGCGCTTCGGTGCGAGGCAGCTCCTCTGTCGGAACGGGAGCTGGAGCGGTGTTGCGCCACGATCGCCTCAAGCATCCGGTGCGGTCCATCGGTTGCTCTCAATCATCATCATAAACTCGACCATGGATGGCGGCGGAGGAGCACCTCTCGGGCGGTCCACCTGCTGGGGCAGTGCCGAGAGGGCTCGCCATGCCCGGGCAGCTGCTTGGGATGTTGTCACGATCGTAGAAATCGCTCGGAGGTGCTAGGCGTGGTGCCCTAGATGGGGATGGGAGCCTGCGCGCGCAGGCTCTGATCGCGTAGTCGGTCTGTCATCTGTATTGGACAAGGATGGTTAGTAAATTAAGACAAAAGCCATTACTTAGCTGTACATGCACAATCAATATCAAAAGCAAGAAAATTGTAACATCAAATGGAACACGAACATTAATCAACATAAATCGAATCGATACAACGCAGTACATAAGCGCCGCAGCTTAAGATCTGGCGAAATAGTAGTTTTTGCAAATGAAACATAACGGTTCGACATCTACTACCCTATTACATAAACCTAAGGATACAAGCTCAAACATAGAGCTCCACCCTATGACCTAGATATTATTCCGGTCAAAGTTCACGGAAAGTCATCGGCGGTGGTATCCGAGGATCTGTGTCTTGGGGTTTCGGGTTGGTGAGCGTAAGGGGATCCTCACGCCGATGATATGGCCTCCTACTTCGGGAAGGCGATAGTCGTGGCGCAGAAATGTCTGTACGAAACCTCATTAGCGCCATCTGACATCGGACGAATGAGCCTCATGTCATGCATAAGCGTAAATGCTCTGAGCTATAATGAGGCGATGGCGCGTCTCCCATAACTCATGCATCATGCGCGATGCATTTGGTCCATTACGTGAACCAATCTCGCCAAGCGCACGACTTGGGGTCCTCCCAAAGCGGATCCTAACAAACGAGTTCACGCCCCCGCGCGTCGCGCGCATCGGAAAGTGATCATATGGAATTTGGGCTAACTCCGTCAGTCGTAGCGAAGACGACTCATAGCCACCAAAGCCACTTCTTGTAACGCCATGGCCTCAGAAGTACCACGCGTGGAAGCGGTAAGGTATGCTCGATAACTTGTCTAGCAGCGATATCTATTGCGCCATAAATTCCTCCATTCGTGTCCTCGATCACGGCGGTAGATGGAATAAGTGGGCTGATATGTGAAGTTCGCCTCCACATCATGTCTCGTAGCAACGCGGATATCCATCCACCTTGACTTGAGTTTCCGGACAAGGTGCGAGGGTTCATCTAAAGGCAAGAAGGCAAGGTAAGTTAGTTTCATAAACCAAAAGCAGGATCGGGGAGAAAAGATACTAAGATGGATAAGGAATAAAAGAAATTCTTAACTTAAACTTTACAGAAAGTAATTTGATAATTTCAAAATATTTTGACTCGGAAGGCTTACTAACTCTAACGCCGGTGCTACCTCTAACCTACGATCGGTATGGCTCGATACCATGTATTGTAGGGACCCGGTAATTATCTCCATAAGACCGAGATTAGACAAGGTCTTAGGGACATAATTCTGGTCTCCGATAAATGAATTCAATTTAACTCTATCCAAGTGGGAGGCTTAGCAGTCTTTGAGCCTCAACGATCATGCATGGCTTGCTCCCATGCGGCGCTACATGATTGTCGATTCTCCTCGATTGAAGCACTACCCTTGGTGAGTCGAATGGAATTCATCAACAACGAGTATGATATATATTGACTCCCAAGATCAACGACCAATATACTCATACTCTCATCCAACGTTGATTACATCCGTTACAAGCGCATACAACAAGAGATAAAAGACATCTTGCATAATAGTTAAGGTCTGACACTTATTACAAGCGGCCGACCGCCAAATTTAAAGTAGAGTATCAAGTAGCGTGGAATTAAATAGATAAAGCAAAAGACCAGCGATGGTATGCCCATCACCCATCGACAACCATTGGGGGTTAAATGGCGACACACTACTCATTAGTGTCACCCAAGTCAACACTAAGCGAGATCGTCATAATCATAACCTTCCTCACCGAAAAGGCCAAGAAGCATCCGGTGAGTACAAGTGTACTCGCAAGTCTTACACAAATAAAAATAGTTATGCATAAGGGTCATTCAAAGGATGGCTCATATTTGTAATGACCCCAATCTTATCAACGATAATAATCGTATTATGAGCAGTAATAGACTCTTTTGTTCATATCATTCTTATTCTTAATCTTAGTTAGGCGTTCATTTACTAAATAAAACCTTCCTTTTGCCAAAGTCCAAAAACCTACTTAGAATATTTAAAGGAATACAAGGTAACACTTGTATTATGAGGAAGTATTTTTATTAAAGCCTAGATAAATTATCTTGGCTAAAAATATTTCGTTGCATTTTTAGAAATTATTTGGACTTAAAGAAAATTTATGGTCTTTAAATAAACATTTTCGCCTGAAATAGATATTTATGTATTTTATAAAGTGAAAATGTGGTTTATGAAATTTATCTGGGAAATATATCATCCCGGTAGCTTACGATAAAAATTTCATGATTTTATAAATTTATTTGCTATTTTTAAAGTCAGTCAAACCTTTTAAATATATGAATAAGGTTTGGTCAAGCAACCGGTCCAAACCCGACCCTTGCATCATAGCGACCAAACCTCATGTGTCTCGGTCCAACCCAATCAAATTTATGCGGCTCGGTCACGTTCGGCGCGAGCGAACTCCACGGCCCGACATGAGCCGTCGATCTTCCATCGAGCAGGCGAAGCAATAACGCCCGCGAGCTGTCCACGTGTCCGCTTAAATCTCGCCGTTGGATCTTAATCCAACGGCGTGATCGATGTATGCAACGGACAACTCGGATCCCTATTCAATCACCACCGTTCGTTTCTAATCCAACCGTGACGCCCTTTTCGTTTTAAACCTAAAGCGCTTTATCTCACCGTTAGATTCAAATCCTCGGCTTTTCCCTTTTTCCTCGTGTTATAAAGCTCGCACTCCTCGGACCATTGGATCTTCATCGTGTGGCCCAGATTTGTGTATGCATTCGGACGACTCGGATCCCCGCTGTCGTGGCCGTCCATTCTTGATCGGCCGGTATCGCTTATTTCTATTTGAAACCCGAGGTAGCGTTAATGTGAGTCTTTGGATTTCAATCCTCGGCACACCTTTTTGACCGTGGGCCTTTAAAGCCCAAAATCGGTGGATCGTTGGATTTCGATCGGGTGGTGAGCGGTGTATGCAATCGGACCATCGGTTCAATTTTCAATCTCGACCGTAGGAATCAAATCCAACGGTGTTGCGCCATTGCATCTATAGGAGGTGACATGTATTCTTTTAGTGGCGTTGGATTTCAATCTAACGCCCGATTTAAAAGGATCTCAAGATTCCTTTGAACTCGTTTTAATCACGGTCGATAGATCTAGATCGTGCGGTCCATATTAATTGGTACCGATTCAAATCATTTAATCCCTCTATTTATCACGACCACCCATTCCCAATCGAGCGGTTTGAGATTCTTTTGATCGTGTGTGTAGCGTGTTATGTGGATCGCCAGTGGGACCCACATGTCATATTTTGCCTCTCTTCTTCCTTATCTCAAGCACCATTTTTGTGAGCGAGAGGAGAGGATTTATCCAAAGATTATACACTAATTTTGGATGTTTAGCTAAATGGACACCTCATCAACTCTAGATCTTTCCTTCTTGCCACTGTAGCTAAACTCCACATATATAAACCCTAGCTTTTGAGCTGCGACCATTGTTGACCACTGAGCTCATTTTCTTCCTTACGGCCAGTGGGATTTTGCTCCTATCATTTGCTTATCTATCCTTAAGCATCGATGTTATCCGCATTAAAGATTTGGTATCCTTTGCGAGTTAAATCAGATTTGATCTCTCTGTCGATCAACCTCAAATTTTCGGGTTCTTGGTATCTTTCCATCTTGGTAAGCCAAAAACCTAGTTTGACATCTTGAGCATCCTAGGAACCTTAAAAGCTGCTGTGAATCCTTCTTTTAAGCATCGTAGCTTCCATCGGCTTTAAGCGAAAAGTTGATATTATACCTTTTCGGTTTTCATGTCATTTTCAAGACCTAGGGTTCTTCTGTCAACTTATCATCTTATTTAGGTTTTGACTAAACCCTAGCGACATGACAAGTTGATCTTTCAATTCTTGTCGTCATCTATTTTGACTCTTAGCTGAAATCTGTCTTCGATCTTTTGTCGGCTCAACCGACAAAATAGGTTTTTCTTTAGTTTTTGTAATCTAACTAGTTAGGTTAGACTAAAGTTGGTTTGGGATATTAATTACCTAAAAGATCATGCTAAGATTCATTTATGAACTTTTGCATGATCTATACCTCTTTTTCCAAAATTGCAATCATCTGTTTTGACTCTTTTCAAATCAAAGCGGAACTTTGCAATAAACTCTAATTTGTCTTTTGAAAGCAGTGAGCTATATAATGGGATCTTATCATTATTATGGGTAGTTATGGCTTAAGCATCTGTAATCATGCATTTCTAGATTGATCATGCATATTTCTTCCATGTTGGACTTATTGTCATTTTGGTATTTATTGGATCTTATTGTTTCTTTAGAATGCAGTTCTGTTGAAGCCATCGAATCTTTTACGAGCAATCGAGCACGCAATGAAGTCTATTATTACCAAGGCAAGCATCCTCTTTGCACCATATTGAACCCGATTTTGTACAATAGTCTTTACAAATCCGGTGATATCTGAGCATGCTATTTGTTTGAAAATACAAAATATGACTTGTAATAGCTAGCTATGACTGACATGGTGGATTACCTTGATTATGACCATACACTCAACTCTAGTGTAGTATCTTGTATAATATATGGTCTATTCTCGATTTGGCTTAGATATGCGATCTAGAGATTTTAGAGTTTGACAAGCATATCTTGTCAAACATGGGAATCACAAGCTGATCTGTTGTCATTTTCAAACTCTTTGTCCAGTTCCTTTAAATCAGTCTTATATTTGAAATTTAAATTGATCGGACAAGAGGAAGCTAGTGATGGTGCTTTCGTGCACGAGATTGGGTTTTGTGGTGGACTTGTCCGGGTTAATTAAGGACCGAACTCGATTATTCAATTCAAGTCCCCTACGCACTTCCACATGCGGTGTATGGTATTTGTTTGGTTAAGTAAAATGTTGAGACTATTGAGTTGGAAACAGGAGAGTAAGGATATGTGTATTGGCCTTGCATGGCATAGATGCTTAGGTGCGAGGGCGTGTCTTATGCCATGTGAGCTTTGTATGTCGATGTCGGATGTTCTTAGGAGGGTGAGGGCGTATATGTGCCTCGTCGCATATACGATACCTTAATGGTGCCGATAGCATTCTATTATGGGTGGTGAGCCCAATTCGTTTTAAATTGTTTGGATCGGCATTCTGACACAACATGTGTGCCCCTGTGGTTAGTAGGTGGTGTAGCCTACACTATGGGATTAGTTCACACATGGGGTCCAACTCAATAGTGTTAACTTGTTGAAAAATACCAAATCTTAGTTTCCCGTTCGGCATACCAAAGGAAGTGTGTCATCATTCGGAGGCATCCAAGGCAACGAGGCTAACTAAGTCATGTGGGTAAGATGTACACCTGCGCAGGTATAAAGCATTCGAATAAGCCGTGTCCACGGTCATGGGCGATAACTTGAATTGATGTCATTTGTATAGAAGCTTTGATGTTCAAAAATCTGGTTTGGTTTATTTTGGTGGCATGAGGAATCATGCACCGTCTTCGTTACCTTTAAGCCATTTACTTACTCGTTTTAAGCAAACTTTGATTTATTAAATCGCTTTATCAAAATTTAGTCTTTGTAGGTTAAGATGTATCGCTTTATGCAAATTTGAACCTTTATACCTTCTGTTGTAACCTTATGCATGTAAAAACTCTACTCCTTTGGTTAGGCTCTAATCACCACTTTATTTTACTAGTTTGAGTAAGACTTCTTGAGTACCTTCCGTACTCAAGGTGCTACCACCTATTGTTGCGGTGAGGACGGTTTCACGTATGAAGTACCCGTTAGCGCCGATCGGGTGGCGCTAACGAGTAACGCTACTTCTTTCCTCCACGCAATTGCTGCGGGTGGATGGGGCCATTGGTGGATATTTTCCGTTTATTTTGCTTCATTGATATCATTAAAGTGACCAAGTCACTTAATATTGTAGTATCAACGAATGATGTAACCTTATGTTTAATTATATCAATGTATGACTTGTATGTGTTTGATGCAATGTTGATGAAGGATATATATGCAATGGTCATTGATCACGGGAACCATTGAGAATCATATATATCCGAATCTCACATTGGATTTGTCACCGTTAAATTTATATCTTTACTTTGGTATTAATAAAGGCGACCTTGTTCCTTCATTAATAATTGTGCTCTGATATGAATTTAATTAGTAACATTTCCAATAACCGGGTCCTCACAGCGTTGGTATCGAGCATACGTTGCTGTCGAGGTTAGAAGTAGCATGGCAGAAGTTATTAGAGAGTCCTCGATAAAATTATTTTCAACGAGAAAGTATTTTGAAATCGAGCATGGCATCTTTTATTCCTTATCCTTCTTAATGTCACTTCTTGCCCAACTTTACGTTGGTTTAATTAAAGGTGAATTGTTTCTTATCTTGCCTCTTTGCTTATAGATGAGCGGTTGGTACTTGGTCAAGGAGACTAGAGCCGAGGATGTTGATGGGTTTCGGCTTTCTTTGCGGGATATGATGTGGCGCTCAATTTCACCTACCAGTAGGAGTATGCCATTTATCGACGGGATCGAGGACAAGGGATGGAGAATACGCGCCTTCATCAACGTCATCGCTAGGCATGTAGCCCGGCAGTGTCCTTGCTGTGTCCAGCGCTTGCCACCTCGAGGCGATGGCGATTCAGAAGCGGCAAGTAGGATGATGAGTCTTCTTCGTCATGATTTGACGGAATTGTCTCAACCACCCTATGACCACTTCCCGAATCAAGGTCCTACCTCCGAAGTGAGCACGTTCGCTGAGATACAGTTTGGTGAAGACCCTCAGGTGCGACAGTTAGCGAGGATGGTCCGTATCATGGACCAAGTCCATCGTTGTCTTGTGAGGGAGCTATGGGAAACTAGGCATCGCCTTAATGAGGCCAGAGTACCGCTTCTTGAGTCAACATGAACGCGTTCGCAATGTGCTTTATGGTGACAACGAGACCTCCCTGCCGCCGCTGCACCACCTCTTTACCGCCTTCGAGTGGCGGGTGCGTGCACTGTTTATGGACAAGCGCCAAGCCCGGATGATCTGCGAGGTTTCTCGCACTCTGCGGTGCCCCTCTGGAGGTCATCACCATTGTTGGGTTCTCCGAGGCGCCTCATTAGTCCTTTGGATCCGGTTGACACAGTTCCCGAGCTCACCTTCGAATGAGTTTAGGTGAACTTTAATCGGGATCTTTACGCTAGCACCTCGACGATGAATCCCTCGTGGTTGAGTGTCTTTTAGTCTAGTAGTTGCCCTTAAATAAATTGTATGTAATAGGGCAGCGATATTTGTACAGAGTATGAAAGTTTAACTTTCGGTTTGTAATCGACATTATGGCCGACTATAATGTAAGATGGAACCAAATTTTTTGTATATATATATGAAGTTTACGGTTTGGTGTTAACTTGAATGCATAACATAACATGATGCATTATATATACGATTTGCTTCCTTTCTAATTGTAAACTTGTTTGTGTTTGCGAGTATGTCCTTGTTGTGTTGTTAACCATGTTGTGGTAACAGGATGACAGACCTACTACTCGTCGCGCAAGCGCAACAAGGAAGAGTATTTCATCTTGGTTCCCCATTCTCGTGGAGGGCCGAGTGAACCTTCAGCTTCTGGTCCGCAAGGTGGTCCTCGGGAAGAGGAGCTTCCTCCACCACCTTCTATGGCGATGTGCTCATGCAAATTGAGCGCAACCGGATGGATCGACGCATCTTGGAGCAGATTGCGCGCAATACTTCTACTCTGTTGCATCGAAATGAGCAGAGGCCACCATGTGCGAGCGGTCTTGCGACTTTCGGCGGACTAACCGCGGCGTTCTCGATTCTCAGGACCCTATGGAAGGCGAGGATTGGCGAACCATTGAGAAGAAGCTTCGATTACTCAATGCTCCGAAGGGAAAAGGTTCTCTTTGCGATTATCATTTCGATGGGCCACCAACATATGGTGGGATAATCTTCTTGCCATTCACTCTTTGGACATGTCCCTACTTGGGATGAGTTCGTGGAAGCCTTCGCGAAGCTCACATTCTGAAGGGGTCATGACGATCAAACAGCAAGAGTTTCGCTCGAAGCAAGGGCGAAAATCGGTGGTGAATATCGCATGAGTTCAACTTCACGGCGGATATGCTCGATGATGTTTCGACCGACCTATGTCGTCGAAACCGGTTCTTGAATGGGCTATCGAAGAATCTGCAGATGGTGTAGCTTTGCATGACTTAGGAACTTCTCTCATTTGGTCAACAAAGCAATTGTGGCGAGAGCAAAAGCAAGGCATTGGATGAGTCACGCAGCGGCGGCGCCGACTTCGATTTGTTCCTAGTAGTAGCTCATCGAGGCCTCGTATGTGGTTGTCTAGGCCACCACGAGCACCGGCTCCATTTTCACCAAGGCGGCGGTATTTGCCTCGTCCATCTCCTCCCACCATCGATCGGGACCAAGTGGAAATCAGCCCCGCCTGTTAACAACGTTAACCTGGGGTTATTTGTTATCATTGTGGTCGTCAGGGCATTATGCCAACAAGTGTGTGGCAAGCGCAAGGATTGCCTCTGTTCGACCATATCCGATTGCTCGTGCGACCAGCCCTTCGCAGAGGCCACCTATTAAAGTTGATCGGCTCGGTCCGGGCATGTGAACAAATCAACTGCCAAGAGGCGCCGATACACCGAAGTTGTTATGGGTATGCTCCTAGTTAATTTCAGTCCACTCTTGTTTTATTTGACTCTGGAGCATCTCATTCTTTTATTAGCAATCATTTTTTGTTCAACACCGATTAGATATGCATACCCTCCAACCACCTTTTATTATTCAATCACAGGTGGTCTTTAAAACCGATCAGATTTGTTGTGGGGTCAACATAGCAATCCTTGGGGTGAAGTTTTTAGCAAATCTAATTGTCATTGACTCTAAAGGATTGGGCGTCATTTTGGGTATGGATTGGTCGTCCAAGAACCGTGGTCAAATCAATTGTTCCCAACGGTCTATTTCTATGACCAATGCGACGGCATTCAAGTTGTTTACCATTCCAAAACAATTGGCTCTCATCTTTGTGCTCACCAAGTTGATACCACTCCTTCTTTGGAGTCGATTACCAATTGTGCGTGAGTATGTTGATGTCTTTCTCAAGACCTTCCGGTTTACCACGGATCGGGAAGTGGAGTTTGTTATTGAACTCGTTCTCGAATCGCTCCGATATCCGTGAGTCCTTATCGAATGCCCACAGAGGTGATTGAATTGAAGAAGCAACTCGGAGAATTGCTTGACAAGGGTTTCATTCGACCGAAGTTCCTCACCTTGGGGATGCCCGGCAATCTTTGTCAAGAAGAAAGACAATACTTTACGGATGTGTGTGGATTATCGTCCGTTAAATGAGGTCACTATCAAGAATAAATATCCTCTACCTCGAATTGATGATCTTTTTGATCGGCTTGGTTGGTGCCGCGTCTTTTCAAAGATTGATTTGCGGTCGGGCTATCATCAAATCAAGGTTAGAGCCGAGGACATTCCTAAGATGCTTTCTCTACTCGTTATGGTTTATACGAGTATACGGTTATGTCCTTTGGTTTGACCAATGCTCCAAAGATATTTCATGAACCTTATGAATTCGGTGTTCATGGAATTCTTGGATAAGTTTGTTGTCGTGTTTATTGACGACATCCTTATTTATTCCAAGTCCGATAAGGATCATGAACAACATTTGCGACTTGTCTTTGAAACACTTCGTCGGCATCAATTGTATGCCAAGTTTAGCAAGTGTGCTACGGCTCGGAGAAGTTGCCTTTCCGGGGCACGTGTTATCCAAGGAGGTATCGCCGATCCAAGCAAGGTACAAGATGTGCTAAATTGAAGCCTCCCAAGAGTGTCCCAGATTCGGAGTTTTCTTGGACTTGCGGGTTATTACCGGAGGTTCATTGAAAATTTCTCCAAGATTGCTAGACCTTTGACTCGGCTCTTGCAGAAAGGGAAGAAATTTGAATGGTCAGCTAAGTGTGAAGAGAGTTTTCGACTTTTGAGAACTCTCTTGACCAAAGCTCCAGTTCTCATTCTTCAGGATGTTCTTAAGAGCTTCGACATTTATTGCGATGCATCTCGCCATGGACTTGGTTGTGTGCTTATGCAAGAAGGCCAAGTTGTGGCATATGCATCCCGGCAGTTGCGCCCTCATGAAGTTAATTATCCTACTCATGATTTGGAATTGGCTGCCGTGGTCCATGCATTGAAGATTTGGCGGCATTACCTTCTAGGTAATCGTTGTGAGATCTACACTGATCATAAAAGCACAAGTACATATTCACTCAATCTGATTTGAATATGAGACAACGAAGATGGCTTGCGATCAAGGACTACGATATGGGTATTCATTATCATCTGGTAAAGCCAATGTTGTGGCGGGCGCTTTAGCGTAAAGTCACAATGCAACTACATATCCTCTTTACTGCCGAAGAGACACATGTGCTGATTTTGGCGCCTAAGTCTTGAATTTGCGGAGCAAGGATTCCTCATTGCATTACATGTGGAGCCGACCTTAGAATCCCAGATGCGAGGCCCAAAAACGATGCCGAGGTAGCCGAAATCAGGAAAACATGCAAGCAGGTAAAGCCAACGAATTTTCTGAAGATGATCGCGGTATAATTCGATATCGCCATCGTTTGGTAGTACCTGCTGATTCTCGAATTGAAGAGTCTAATTCTTAGAGAAGCTCATAATTCCAAGTTTTCTTTGCATCCCGGGAGTACCAAATGTACCAGATTTGAAGAAAATATTTTGGTGGAGCCAAATGAAGAGGCAAATTGCTCGTTAGATGTTTGAATGTGATATTTGCCAAAGGGTTAAAGTCGAACATCTAAAGCCAGTGGTACCCTTCACCTTTGCCTATTCCACGATGGAAGTGGGAAGAGATCGGTATGGATTTTGTTCTTGGTCTTCCCAAGACTTCCAAGGATCGATGCCATTTGGGTGATCATTGATCGTTTAACTAAAGTGGCTCATTTTATTCTGGCCAGACCGATTTCAATGGCAAGCAATTAGCGAGCTTTATATTGCTAGAATTGTTTGTCTTCATGGTGTTCCTAAAGTCATTGTTTCGACCGTGGTCTCGTTTACTTCCCATTTTGGAATAGCCTTCATCAAAGCTATGGGGGTGAACTCTCTTTCGATCGCTACCATCCTCAAACCAATGGTCAAACCGAAAGAGTGAACCAAGTAATGGAAGATCTTCTTGAGCCTATGTGCTATCTTATGGCAAGGGGTGGAGAAATCTTTGCCATATGTGGAATTTTCCTACAATAATAGCTACCAAGCAAGTATTCAAATGTCACCTTTTGAAGCCTTGTATGGGAGAGCTTGTAGGACTCCATTGAATTGGTCTCGAGTCCGTGAAAGATCATTCTATGGTCCGAACTTAGTAAAGGAAGCGTAAGAGCAAGTTCGATCGATTCGAGATTGTTTGAAAACCGCATACCTCGTCGGAAGAGCTATCTTCGATCATCGCCGTCGGAGTTGAGCTTTGAGGTGGATGACCATGTCTATCTTAAAGTGTCACCCATGAAAGGTACTCATCGTTTTGTGTAAAGGAAAGCTCGCACTCGCTATATCGGACCCTTCCGAATCATTGCCAAGCGAGGAGTCAGAGCTTACCAATTGGAATTACCCGAATTACTCTCAAGAAGACATGATACTTTTCATGTGTCTCAATTAAAGAAGTGCCTTCGTGTTCCTATTGAGGCAACCGCTATGAGCATCTTAATCTCCAACCACGATCTTTCATATCAAGAGCAACGAAGACGTATCCTCGACACAATGGAACGCAGACAAGAAATCGTCTTGTCGGGTTCTTGAAAATTCAATGGGCTAATCATTCGAGGATGAAGCCACTTGGGAGCCTTGAAGATCGATGCATTGAGCACCCCATCTTTTGTTGTTTAGAACTTTTCTTTGAATCAAGAAAGGAAAGTTTAAACAAAGCTATGTAAACAAAGATGTAATAATAACACTATGTTGTTATGTAAGAATCTTCTTTGTTATCCTTGAAGGAAACCAAAACAACAGATGTTGAGTTTCCTCATAATTCATTTCCATTTCACTTCTTCTTGATCTCCAACTTGTTCCAAATCTAGGGGACGAGATTTTTCTTAAGGGGTAGGTTTGTAACAGCCCCAATCTTATCATGATAATAATCAGATTATGAGCAGTAATAGACTACTGCTCATATCATTCTTATTCTTAATCTCGATTAGGCGTTGCTACTGCAAATAAAACCTTCCTTTTGCCAAAGTCCAAAAACCTACTTAGAATATTTAAAGGAATACAAGGTAACACTTGTATTATGACTGGAAGTATTTTTATTAAAGCCTAGATAAATTATCTTGGCTAAAAATATTTCGTTGCATTTTTAGAAATTATTTGGACTTAAAGAAAATTTATGGTCTTTAAATAAACATTTTCGGCCTGAAATAGATATTTATGTATTTTATAAAGTGAAAATGTGGTTTATGAAATTTATCTGGGAAATATATCATCGGTAGCTTACGATAAAAATTTCATGATTTTATAAATTTATTTGCTATTTTTAAAGTCGAGTCAAACCTTTTAAATATATGAATAAGGTTTGGTCAACCCAACCGGTCCAAACTCCGACCCTTGCATCAGAGCGACCCGACCTCATGTGTCTCGGTCCAACCCAATCAAATTTATGCGGCTCGGTCACGTTCGGCGCGAGCCCGAACTCGACGCCCGACATGAGCCGTCGATCTTCCATCGAAGGCGAAGCAATAACGCCCGCGAAAGTGCCCACGTGTCCACTTAATCTCTCGCCGTTGGATCTTAATCCAACGAGCGTGATCGATGTATGCAACCGACAACTCGGATCCCTATTCAATCACCACCGCTCGTTTCTAATCCAACCGTGACGGCCTTTTCGCTTTAAACCTAAAGCGCGCTTTTATCTCGGTAGTTAGATTCAAATCCTACGGCTTTTCCCTTTTTCCTCGTGTTATAAAGCTCGCACTCCTCCGACCATTGGATCTTCATCGTGTGGCCCGATTTGTGTATGCATTCGGACGACTCGGATCCCCGCACAATCGTGGCCGTCCATTCTTGATCCGGCGGTATCGCTTATTTCTATTTGAAACCCGAGGCGCCGTTAATGTGAGTCTTTGGATTTCAATCCTACGGACACCTTTTTGACCGTGGGCCTTTAAAGCCCAAAATCGGTGGATCGTTGGATTTCGATCGGGTGGCCCAGAGCGGTGTATGCAATCGGACCATCCGGTTCAATTTTCAATCTCGACCGTAGGAATCAAATCCAACGGTGTTGCGCCATTGCATCTATAGGAGGTGGCGTGTATTCTTTTAGGCGGCGTTGGATTTCAATCTAACGCCCGATTTAAAAGGGATCTCAAGATTCCTTTGAACTCCGTTTAATCTGGTCGATAGATCTAGATCGTGCGGTCCATATTAATTGGTACCATTCAAATCATTTAATCCTCTATTTATCACACCACCCATTCCCAATCGAACAGTGAGATTCTTTTGATCGTGTGTGGCGCAAGGTCGTGGATCGCCAATGGGACCCACATGTCATATTTTGCCTCTCTTCTTCCTTATCTCTGCGCAACCATTTTTGTGAGCAGAGAGAGGATTTATCCAAAGATTATACACTAATTTTTGGATGTTTAGCTAAATGGACACCTCATCAACTCTAGATCTTTCCTTCTTGCCCCTGTAGCTAAACTCCCACATATATAAACCCTAGCTTTTGGAGTGCACCATTGTTGACCACTGGAGCTCATTTTCTTCCTTGCACTCGTGGGATTTTGCTCCTATCATTTGCTTATCTATCCTTAAGCATCGATGTTATCTCGCATTAAAGATTTGGTATCCTTTGCGTGTTAAATCAGATTTGATCTCTCTGTCGATCAACCTCAAATTTTCGTGGTTCTTGGTATCTTTCCATCTTGGTAAGCCAAAACCCTAGTTTCGACATCTTGAGCATCCTAGGAACCTTAAAAGCTGCTGTGAATCCTTCTTTTAAGCATCAAGAGCTTCCATCGGCTTTAAAGCGAAAAGTTGATATTATACCTTTCGGTTTTCATGTCATTTTCAAGACCTAGGGTTCTTCTGTCAACTTATCATCTTATTTAGGTTTTGACTAAACCCTAGCAAAGCATGACAAGTTGATCTTTCAATTCTTGTCGTCATCTATTTTGACTCTTAGCTGAAATCGTCTCGATCTTTTGTCGGCTCAACCGACAAAATAGGTTTTTGCTTTAGCTTTTGTAATCTAACTAGTTAGGGTTAGACTAAAGTTGGTTTGGGATATTAATTACCCTAAAAGATCATGCTAAGATTCATTTATGAACTTTTGCATGATCTATACTTCTTTTTCCAAAATTGCAATCTGTCTGTTTTGGCTCTTTTCAAATCAAACCGAACTTTGCAATAAACTCTAATTTCATCTTTTGAAAACAGTGAGCTATATAATGGGATCTTATCATTATTATGGGTAGTTATGGCTTAAGCATACTGTAATCATGCATTTCTAGATTGATCATGCATATTTCTTCCATGTTGGACTTATTGTCAGTTTTGGTATTTATTGGATCTTATTGTTTCTTTAGAATCTGGTTCTGTTGAAGCCATCGAATCTTTTTCTGAGCAATCTGAGCCCGCAACAGAAGTCTATTATTACCAAGGCAAGCATCCTCTTTGCACCATATTGAACCTGATTTTGTACAATAGTCTTTACAAATCCAAAGTGATATCTCGAGCATGCTATTTGTTTGAAAATACAAAATATGACTTGTAATAGCTAGCTATGACTGACATGGTGGATTACCTTGATTATGACCATACACTCAACTCTAGTGTAGTCTTGTATAATATATGGTCTATTCTCGATTTGGCTTAGATATGCGTCTAGAGATTTTAGAGTTTGACAAGCATATCTTGTCAAACATGGGAATCACAACTGAACTGTTGTCATTTTCAAACTCTTTGTCCAGTTCCTTTAAATCAGTCTTATATTTGAAATTTAAATTGATCTGGACAAGAGGAAGCTAGTGATGGTGCTTTCGTGCGAGATTGGGTTTGTGGTGGACTTGTGCAGGTTAATTAAGGACCGAACTCGATTATTCAATTCAAGTCCCCACATTACTTCCACATGCGATGTATGGGCGCTGTTTGGTTAAGTAAAATGTTGAGACTATTGAGTTGGAAACAGAGAGTAAGGATATGTGTATTGGCCTTGCATGGCATAGATGCTTAGGTCGAGGACGTGTCTTATGCCATGTGAGCTTTGTATGTCATGTCGGATGTTCTTAGGAGGGTGAGGGCGTATATGTGCCTGGCCGCATATACGATACCTTAATGGTGCCGATAGCATTCTATTATGGGTGGTGAGCCCAATTCGTTTTTAAATTGTTTGGATCGGCATTACATCGACACAACATGTGTGCCCTGTGGTTAGTAGGTGGTGTAGCCTACACTATGGGATTAGTTCACACATGGGGTCCAACTCAATAGTGTTAACTTGTTGAAAATACCAAATCTTAGTTTCCCGGTCGGCATACCAAAGGAAGTGTGTCATCATTCGGAGGCATCAGAAGGCAACGAGCTAACTAAGTCATGTGGGTAAAGATGTACACCTCGCAGGTATAAAGCATTCGAATAGCGTGTCCACGGTCATGGACGATAACTTGAATTGATGTCATTTGTATAGAAGCTTTGATGTTCAAAAATCTGGTTTTGGTTTATTTTAATTTGGCATGAGGAATCATGCAGCGCATCGCTTACCTTTAAGCCATTTACTTACTCGTTTTAAGCAAACTTTGATTTATTAAATCGCTTTATCAAAATTTAGTCTTTGTAGGTTAAGATGTATCGCTTTATGCAAATTTGAACCTTTATACCTTCTGTTGTAACCTTATGCATGTAAAACTCTACTCCTTTGGTTAGGCTCTAATCACCACTTTATTTTACTAGTTTGAGTAAGACTTCTGAGTACCTTCCGTACTCAAGGTGCTACCACCTATTGTTGCGGTCGACGGTTTTCAGTATGAAGTACCCGTTAGCCCGATCAGGTGACGCTAACGAGTAACACTACTTCTTTCCTCCACGCAATTGCTGCGGGTGGATGGGGCCATTGGTGGATATTTTCCGTTTATTTTGCTTCCGTCGTATATCGTTAAAGTGACCAAGTCACTTAATATTGTAGTATCAACGAATGATGTAACCTTATGTTTAATTATATCAATGTATGACTTGTATGTGTTTGATGCAATGTTGATGAAGGATATATATGCAATGGTCATTGATCCGGGAACCATTGAGAATCATATATATCCGGAATCTGTTTCTTGGATTTGTCATCGTTAAATTTATATCTTTAGCCTTTGGTATTAATAAAGGGGCAGCACTGTTCCTTCATTAATAATTGTGCTACAGTATGAATTTAATTAGTAACATTTCCAATAACCGGGGGTCCTCACAATATTGGTTTAGTTTTGCGAAAAAGACGCAACAATTAACATCCTACACATACTAGTTTTCATGTGCCCATTTAAAATCAGGTTTGAAGTAGAAGTAAAACATGTAGTAAAGCATTTCAGTAATAAACAATTGAATCATACAAAGACCAAAGTGGCAGCCCACTTTGATATACTAAACACATGAACAACCCGTTCATGACGAATCCCAAGTTCAACCACAATTTTAATTGAAAGTCTAACAATAGTAACTCCCGAACTCAAGCGGTTGTCCATAACCGTGGACACGGCTATTCGAATAGAATGATACCTGCAGGTGTACTACTTTACCCACACGACTTGATTAGCCCGTAAGCCTCCGGATGCCTCAGAAAATAGCATACTTCCTATGGTATGCGGTAAGATAAATCAAGATATAGTCATTTTCAGAAGAAAGCCCTATTGGGCTAAGTCCCCTTGTGAGATGGTTCCTTGCCTAGTACAAGCGTCGATAGCACTTGCTAGGGGCTCACAAGTTATATTGGAAATACCGATGCGATCAATACAAAAGAATTGGTGCTCCTTGCACACTATAAAGGATTACATCGGCTCCTCAAAGAACATAGGATTTCACGGTCGCTATGCCCTTACACCACCAAGGACTTAACACAATAAAACCTCCCCTACTTAACCATACGGCCCCAACCGCGTGTGGCAAGACGAGTGTACTTGAATTAACGACGTTACAAAGTTCGGTCCTCAATTGTCCGGACAAGTCCTTCCACTTACCCAATGCTCGTGCACAAAGCACCATCACTAACCAACACTTGTCAGCACCAAATATCATTTAAAAATGACAAAATTTTACTCATAAAACAGTTACAAAGGTCTGAAGTAAAAACATAAAGCAAGAGTTGTGTGTATCCCAAAACCGCGGGTTATTCTCGACGATCGAACTACAGTATCTAGACTTGCATGGCTAAGCAATTCCATAACCCATAATTCACACATCCTATCTTAAGCATATAGGAGTTGGCATAATTCAAGATTAACCTCAAGCATAAGACATATCTAAACTACGCATCACAAAAAAAATATTGACATAATCAAAATAGCATGCAAGCAATTATCATTGCACTAACTTAACCAAGCGGGATCAAATATGATGCAAAGAAAGTCCAAATGATGCTTGCCTTGCTGGTACAGTAGCTGCTCGCTCTCGATGAGCGTAAGTGTCGATGTCAATATGCTCGGATCTATATAATTATAACATCAAATAAATACCGAAAACAACTCAAAAACCAAAATGCTCAAAATGCATGATTTTTCTACAGTAGTTAGGTCATGATTTTAAAGGATTTTGGTGAAAGAATTATTTCATTTTGATTTAGCATGTGAAAGTTATAATGGTTTGAATTTGATTTCAATAAGTAGTCATTATGTAATTTAATTATGAAGTGAAATTTTGTAGAACAGTGGCGAGTACATGGATCACATAGATAATTAGGCAATATTATTATAAGTTAAAAACAGTTGAGTTTGTCCTTTTGGAGTTTTTATGATTTAGTTATTGATTTTCAAAGTTATCACCTTTTATAGTATAAGAATAATGGAGTTAAGGAGTATATTCTCCCAAAATAGTTTCGTGATGAGGTAACATGGAGACCATTTTAGAATTAAGTTCACTAAAAATAAAAATTATTAAAAGTGGTCTCACTGCTTTTGGAGGTTCAATAATTACTTATGCATTTTAAAGATTTGATCCATTTTCCTATTGTAGAGATAATGATTTTAATGAATAAATTTCAATTAAAGCCCTCTGCCACAGAGACATGCATGAAAATAATTTTGATAGGAAGTACATTAAGAATGTAAATTTCGTAGTGGTTTCGGGCAATTTGGAGTTGAAATGATTTAGTTATGCATTTTAGAAGTTATACATATTTTTCAATTGTGTAAGAAAAGGGTTTTAGATTTTACGACATTTGCAACTTTTCTCACGAAAAAGCGCTAGCCACGATCCATGGACCAGCGGGCCGCTCGTCGCCGCCCACGCGCGGCGCACACACGCACAACTCGAGCTAGGATCGCGAGCCGTTGGATCAAGATCCAACGGTCCTGATCGAAGTGCAATAGGGCTCGATGCAATGTCTCAGCGAACCGGATCGTAGATTCCGGATCGACGCCCATGATCGTAGCGTAATCGGAAATTCGAAAAGCCACCAACTGGACCGTCGATGTCGCATCGGACGGTCCACAACGATCCAAGTCTAAGGAAAGGCGCGAAGACATCGCACGTGTTTAAATTTTGGGCCCACCGTCGGTGGCTCCAACGTTTTACTAAGCGTGTTGTTTTTACGTGGGTGGGGCCGCATGTGGCGGCCCGAGTAAGGAGGTTTAAGACAATGTTTAATTACTAATGATTGCCATTAACTCGTAATCATTTGCTACGATGACGGTCGCGTCGACAACGGATTTCATCCGCGCGTTTCACCGACGGCTTGCGGCGATTCCGGCCACGGCGGCGTGAACCAAGAGTATGCTTAGGTGCACAATGGAAGTGGTCTCGACGGCTAAGCCGGCCCGTACCGACGGCTAGCCGGAGTTGAGCGGCGGCGATGTCACGGCAAAGTGTAGCAAAAAAGAAGCTCGCGGCGACAAACAAGCAAGCGCACGAGATCCTAGAGACTAACTAGGAGCTACACGAAGCTAGGAGAGGGCTTAAGGAAGTGGAAGTGGTGGAGGCTTGTCGGTGCGGAGAAGGCGGCGACGACACGGCTTCACGTGGAGAGGATGCTGAAGCCAAAGGAGGTAACTTAGAGCTAGGTATAGCTCAAAGATCCTGAGAGGATACTCTAGGAGCAAGGAATCAAGAGGAGCTTACAGGAACAAGGTAGGAGATGAAGGGTTAGTGCTATGGCGAAAAGATCAAATCTTCAAATTGCACTAAGCACATGTGCATTCATTTGAAACAAGGTGAGGGTTTTAACAGTGAGCTAAAGCATACAAGGTGGCGGTGGTTGGAGGATAATACCTCTTGACAACGAAGAAAGCTTGAAGATGTCGCGGTGCGCGCTCTAGAGCCGCGAGAGCACGATGTGGGAACAAGAACTACAAGCAACAAGAGAGGCTCGCATTAGCAAAAATGGATAAGGCATGCAAAGGAGGAGCCGAGGTGCAGGAGGTGGGAAGCTTACGAGAGATGAGCTCAAACTAGCTTCCCTCTCTCTGTCAACCGAGGAGAAGTGAGGAGAAGGAAGGGCTTCGAGGGGGTGTTATGCGGCGATGACGGCAATGGAGGCGGCGTGAAGAGGAGGTGGTTCCGGGTGGCCAGCGGATGCGGCGGATTGGCGGCGTCGATGGAGCACCACGCAGCGTCGCGGCGCGTGGCCCCGGATGCCGGCGAACACGGCGGGAGGAAGGCGGCGATCTTGGCAAAGACGGCCCCACGTGTCGATGTCTCTCTCGTTTGCGCTGGTTGAAACGTGGCCCACCGTGGACCGCTAGATCTAGATCCAAGGTGAGGTTCAAAGAGTTAAGTGGTTCGGTTGGTGAAGCGGTATGAATTCGGGCACGATCTTTCATCCGGCTGCTCACGTGCGGTGCACTTAGTGGACTCGACCGAGTCACTTCACCGAGTTAGACTCGAGCAGAGGAACGATGTCGGCGGTTTGGTTTAGTGTTTTGACCGAGAATTAAATTAGAGTTACTACTTTGACAGAGCTTTATAAATAGAAATAAATTTCATAAAATCCTCAAATAATTTGTGGGGGTTCCTGAGAGTATATAGTTCCCATAAAAATTATAAAACCCTACTGTTCATAATATAGTTTGTGATATTTAAATTCAAGCATGTTGTATGTCTATAAATGTTGTTTGAATTTTAATGAGGTTCAAACAAGTCCCAAAAATTTGGTAAAAATTATATTAATTCATGATAATTAATGTAGTATTTAAATAAATTATTTTCAGATGATGATCACAACTTTTTATCACTGGTTTGAATTGGAATGCGAATTTTGATGTGTATGTTCACCTCAAATTAGATTTTCCAAGTACAATATATTATGGAAAAGTTTTGAATTTGACAATGCATGTTAGTGAAATACATATTAATCCGATTTAATTAGTTGGGGCTGTGACATTTAGTATCTTTGATATTGTCTCTTCGGTCTCCGGCTTACTAAACTTAAGCGCCTTGGATGCTTCTTTATTCCTCGAAAGGATCCAGTTCCTTGTGCGCTTTGAAACCCCCTGCAAGTTGTATGTCCCAGCTGATGCGGCATCTTCCTCTATCTTCCTAAATTGCTCTTCCTTTCCATATTACCCACCGGGTCCTAGATGATGGTGGTGCACGTTCTTCGCCCGCTTTCGGTGTTACAGACGCACCGAGGCCAATGCTTCCATTGAAGTCTTACGAGCCACAAACCGCTCCCATTGTCTAGGAGTTATGTTGCCAAACTCCATGAAGGAGTTAATCCCTTTGGACATATTTGACGTTGAGAGCGACTTCCAACCTCTCCATGACTCTCCAATCGCTTCATAGCGTGACGGCGTACCATTTCCTCGGTTCCGCCGGAATCTAAAATTGGTCATCGACTTATCCCATAAGACTTTCTTTGTATCAGTGGTACTTCTTTCCAAGTTGGGATTGCGGGTTCAACTCATCTCTTACCAGCGCCCCAATTGCGTTACGCCACTTAGCTCGAGATGTTTTGGCTCAAGTGGCTCCCTAGCCTCCCGACCTCTCTTATCACATATCTTTGTGTCCTTTGGATATATGTTAGCACTTCTTTTCCCTCGTCCCCTCTTTGCTGGTTGCCGAGTTTGTGGCTTGGGTTGTGGAGCGAGGCGCCATCGATGTCCAACTCGTGGCTCTTGCCTCTGCTCCGGCTTCTCTGCTACTTCTTGTGCAGCGAGATGTCGCCGACGTCGTAGAGTTCGAGAAGGGGCCTATTAGGTCGAAGTGTTAGTAATGATAACACGATCTTATATACAATCATAATGTATGAACTAAGGCTTTATCCCTACCTCCTCGTTCGGATCAAAATCCTGTCCAACTCCTCTTGGTTGGCCTCATCATTACTGTGTGGGAAAGGATCCTCGGACTTACATATCCCTCTTCTTCATCCTCGTCAGCGTCTTCATCATTAGCCTCCTCATGGTCCCCATCTAATAACATTTGTAGATCATCGTCTAGCTCTGGTTGAACTGCTCCTCGATAAGCAACTCAGTTGTTCGTCTTCAAAGATTGGCACTTGTTCGGGGCCTCGGGTTGCGACGTCTGTTGTCCCGTCATTTTGTGCTTTGTTCTAATAGATGCAACAAATACGGATAAACAACACTATTCGATCCTCTAATAGAGCGGCGAGAGTAGTAGTAGGGAAGAGAGATGAGAGTAGTACAAGTAGTAAGGAAGAAGAGAAGATAGCGATAATAGTAGTAAGGAAGAGAGATGAGAGTAGTACAAGTAGAACATATGCACTCCAATGAGAATTGACATGATCATTAAAGCGAAACTCGGTTTGAGAGCATAAGAGGCGTTACAACAGATCTAACCAGCTATTAGTCATCATGAAATGGGTCCCACTACCTCACAAGGGGCCATAGCCAATAGATGAGTACATGGTTATAGGTACAACATCACAGACAATTGTTCCCACGTCTAACAATGTAAAAGATGAGCACTGCCAACATTAAAGACTGAACCATGCAAACAAGAAATAGCCAAGATTTTTTTGCAACGACAGCGGCAGCAGGCTTCGCAAAAACTCTGTCATCTTCACAACGGTTGAACTCTAAGTAGGAAGACTCTGCCTCTTGTTTTGACTGGAAGCTTTTGTAGCAGCAGTTGCGAAAACCAGTGACTTGAGCATGGCATTGAGCCAGTTGCAAAGACCCCGTCTGTCGTCCTCGGTATACAACATACCAAGCCATGTGCCCCTTTAAACAACACATAAAACCATGTATACAATCATAACATATTCAGCATGTTCGATTTCTCCGTTGTTCTTAATTTGTATCTAAGTTATATGGTCAGCAATCAGTTAGCCTATATAAGTGTCTTGATAAAATCAGCCAATTAAACCAACCGATATAATATGGTCAAAAGGGAGTTAGAAGATTCTTTGTTATTCATACGACATCATATTTTTATTTGTCCGTAAAGAAATGATACACGCGTTGTACATTGTGATATGATATTATGGTTGGGGAAGCGGATTGCGTGATTGCATCACATAAACATGAACATAGTTGATTTCAACAAAACATCCTCAATTGATTTTGAACAAAACAACCTCAACTTCTAATTAGTTGAACAACGAGCAAAGCCACCGACTTATTCACAAATTATCCTTATTTTAGTTACTCAATTGAAGCGCTTAATTCTCATGGCACAAAACAAACTTTGCAAAACTAGTCCAAATCCTTCCAAAAAACTACTCCAAAATCTCAAGTAGACATTAAAACCATCCACGCAATCACATTAATCACTCTGGGGTGTTGTCATGGAGCAAAATATCCTAATCTGTGAAGATTTATTTGGTCTTCTTGAAACAAAGAATTTTTATGATTTTCGCTAAACCTGTTTTGAAAACCTGTGGCTACTCCATTTAATTTTAAAGCATATATCATTCCTATATTTCCATACAATCTACAAACATGTGAAGTTACAATATTTTTGACTTTTTGCTCAGAATCACTGATCCAGAAACGAGCCGCTGACTCATAGTTTTGACCAACAGGAATTTCTAACATGTCCGAAATATCATTCCAAAGAACTTTCAATATGTCGCAATCAAAAAAGAGATGGCAAGTAGACTCAGGAATGCAACAAAATAGATATGATAGGTCATCAATTTGTTATGAGAGAGCAGCCAAAGAAAGATATGAACTCTAGGAGGGATGAACAACTTCCACACAGCAGGTATATACATAGGTGTGTGTGACACCTCTGAAATTGATTATGGCATAAAAGGATCGGACTTACACTGTAAAGACCAGAAGAGATATTTCCAGACAATAGAATCATCATCATCCTTAAATGAAATTGACTCAGCAATACTAACTATCTCATACCAGAGCCCCATAACTGTCATCTACACATCTCCTAAAAGTAAACCTCAGATTTGATCCCTCCCAACGCGTGAAGCAAATAAAATATTACATTTGAAAGACATGTGCATCTTGATAAAACTGACTAAAAGATTATGTGCATCTTGATATTTGCTACCAATAAAAGAACATGTAGAATACCTTGGTGTCTCGCAATAGTTGAGGGAGCACAGGCGCGTCGGAGAGGGAGCACCGGCGTCGGAGAGGGAGCACCGGCGTCGGAGAGGGAGCACAGGCGCGTCGGAGAGGGAGCACCGGTGTCAGAGCACACGGACCGGGCAGCCAGAGCACGGGGACGGGCCGACCGGGCTCCCCATTGTCGCGTACGACGGGAGCGAGATCGGAGAGGGACGCCGGCGTCGGAGAGAGGGAGCACCGGTGTCGGAGAGGGAGCACCGGCGTGAGAGCGCACGGACCGGGCAGCCAGAGGACGGGGACGGGCCGACGGCGGCGGAGGCCGCAAACCCTAACGGCGGCGGCGGCGGGAAAAATTTTGGCAGCCTGCGCCCAATGACTTAGCCGATTTCGGCCTCGCCCGCGCCTTCCAGCTTATATAGGAGGGCGATTTGTAGTGGCGGTTGAGATTACAAGCCGCCCCTAAAAATAGATTTGTAGGGGCGGTTGAGATTACAAGCCGCCCCTAAAAATAGATTTGTAGGGGCGGTTCCTGAACCAGCAGCCCCTACAAATAATTTACAATTTTTTTAAATCATGAAATCTTTGAACAGAGTTATGGGGTTTACAATGATGTCAAATGAAAAGGATGTAAAAAATAAAAGTTGTA